>ML815816.1:66644-81919 GCA_009831015.1 Picea engelmannii
TTAGTACTTTACCACAACCGTCGCTATAGCGACGAAAGTTCGTCCCAATTTTCCATGAGTTTTTGTCGCACATACAACATCTGCGTCGTAAGTTTGGTTTTGAGATATATTTTCGTGGATATTTCCACGGATTTTCATCACAAGTTGCAACAGTTTTGCGTCGCACATTTAGTATCTACGTCGTAAGTTATTGGCTTGGCATAAATTTTCGTCGCAATTGCAACGAATGGTCATCGTAATTGCCACATTTCTTCGTTGTTATTGCGATGAAATTTCGTCGTAATTGCGACGATGCATAGGGTTAACTGATCTTGAAGGTAGTGACATGCGGAGCACTTATTTTATCGATGTTTCCATGCACATTTGGATCGTGGATATAGAGACGAAATTATTCCGACGAAAAAAAATCTCGGCTGTTGTGGAAATTGTGACGGATAAGTGTGGCAATATCAACGAAAAACTGTCGCAAATTTGGTCATATGTACTGGTGGGGGATGTCAGCCCATGGGTTTACCCATGTTTAGGCCTGATTTTGTAATGTATAAATAGATGTCTAGGCGATGTAAGAAAGAGACATCTATGTGATGTTAGGTGCTAAGTGCAAGTGGTAATGGTAATTTCTTTGTGCATACTGTGTAAGACTTGCAGAGCTAAGTGCAAGTGATCGTAAGACACTATGGAAGGCTTTGTGATGTAACTCGGGGAAGGTGGATCTAGTGAAGTGCGCAGATCTCCTATCCTCTGCAGAGTAAGATATCAAGGCTCTGTGCATGTAGAATATTGATAGAAGACAATAAAGAGAAGAAGATATGGTGGACGTAGCCCCAAGGAGGGGGTGAACCACGTATATCATGTGTTGTGGTTGCTTTGTGCGTTTTGGGTGTTCTCTTGTTTATGTGATTAAATGATTAGTGCACTGATGTATGTTAGATGAATCTGATATGATAACTTAGTGCTGAATAATATGAACAATTTCTAGATCTGACCTATGTTGATGTGCTTGGTGCTTGATTATATTGGATCTGTGTGAATACTGCATTGTTCTGTTATTAGGGTTTATTTGTGTTGTAAGCTAAAGGCAAATATTGATGAACTATAACTTCTAAGTGCTCTGTTAAAGTGTTACAATCACATATATGTGTCCCAACTAAGGATGAAGACATCGGAGTCTTGCAACCACCCCTACCTCTACCTCGGGTGAGACTTCATCTGCTTCACAAGTGTTGCCAAAAGGGCCAGTAGTTAGGGTTTTGTTGGTGCATTGTTGTAGCGTTGAACCCTAGGTCTGCTCCTGTGCCAACAAATGGTTCTGTTGTCAAGACTGGAACTGTGATTGCTGGGAACTAAAGAAAAGAGAAAGCTCTGTGTGTAGATATGTTGTTCTAGTGCACAAAATTATACTTGACCTATGAAGCTATTTTCCAAGAAGAAGAGTCAGATCTGAAGAAAAGAGGTAAGACCTGAAATCTTTGTGCTCTGATAAAGGTAAGAACAGTGAAAAGTTTTGATTGAAAATGTAAGATAAGTGGAAATATTGGTTTCAAAAGTATGGATCTAGGTATGTTTGATAAATTTTGTCCTATATTGAAAACTAGGGCACAACTAGATGAAAGAAGGTTTGATATGAGTAGATTTGACAAAAATAGTGAAATATATGTTATTCCTATGCATAGAAAGAATGTTTGGACTAACAAATGGATGTAGGATCCTAGAAATATTTTTTTGCAGGTTAGCTACTATCCTAGTGCGCAGTATAGAAAAGGCTGGGGATCCTTTCAAAGAAAAAGAAGACTAACCCTTTTTTATAGTTACAGAAGACCGGGACATCTTGCTAAGGAATGCCCTGGTAGAAGAACTAGTTGTTTTTGTTGTAAATCTATGGATCATGAAGTTTTAGATTTCCCTAGAATGATTGCTAAGCTTGACAGAATGAATATGAGACAAGAAAACCCCAAGGAAGGTTACGAAACTGAGACCATGGCAGAACCCCAGAAAGAATCAGAGAATGTACTACTACAAATGAAAGAAACCCTAAATGATCACATAAATATCAACTTATCAGAGATCTTCAAAGAAAAAGAATGCAGAAGCAAGAATAAGAGACTTCGACATTGACTGTGTTCTGGATGAAGAAACACATGTGAATATCATGACAAAAAGAACTTCGGAAACTTTAGGAAAGCCTTCTATGATTCCTTAATTGGGAGGAATAAGATTATTTAGAGGAAAGTTGATAACCCTATGTGGAAGACTCACCCAGATATCTATGAGTGCTCATGGAACTTTGATAGAGGAAGATTTTGAGATTGTTAAATTTATTGAGAACAACACCCCATTTTCTATATTACTAGGAAAACCTTGGATTGAAAACGATCAGGCCAGAAGAAAAGAAGAGGAAATATTCGAGCAGAAGAAGCAAGAATTAAATATTTCATGACTAGGAATATAACACACTTGATTGAAGAATAGGAGAACATATCAAAGCTACTTAGAACCTGAAACTTGGATGTTGAAGTTAAAAGAACATAAGAAGACTCACAGAAGACTGAAGTACCTACCCTAAAGAGAAAAGACGTATTAGTCTCTGACCCTATGAAAGAATCTCAACAGTGAGAAGTTACTATGCCAAAAGGAGATAAGAATCAGAATGGAAAGAGGAATACCAAGACGAAGATCACCGGGAAGAAGGCTAGAAAACTCAGTAAGAAGAGAGAAAAGATAAAAAAAATTATAGAAGGTCCTAGAGGGGACTTCACAGAGGAAAGGTTTGCAAGACTGGAACTTCGCCAGGATATCATAACAACACAACATGGTACTTCACCATGGCGAAGCGATATAGCCATTGGAAGAATTATAACTGTTATCCCGATGACTCAAAAGGTTATAACAACAGTAATGGACTGAATACTCACCATCAAACCGTTGGGACCGTGCCGCAATGGATAGAACCGCATTGATGAAGATCTCTCATTTGTTGGAGAGATATGTTACATCGTGTCTACTTAGTCTGTCGACTGTTGCATCAAGAACACTTTTTTGAATTGTATAAAAGCCAACTCATTGCTACCGCACTGTGTTTATTGAGGTTGACACCTATTCCATTGCATTGCACACTCATTCATCCACCCGAGTTATCTGATCTAAGCATGCATGTCGAACGAGCTCAGCACCATAGAGAAAACCTTCGAAGAAGTTCTCATCGATCTCATGGATGAGAAAGTAATATCTGCAGGTATTCAAGCATCATCGATGAGAGGAGTGCAAGCCTCTCCGTCGACTGCTCATGGATTCAGACCATCCCGACCAGCAGCAGAGAAGATAACCAAGCACAAAGATGACCTATACAACATGAAGTTAATCCCAACCATCTAACTAGACTACGTCCCACCTCTGGTCGACGTGGTGAGTCGTGGAAGTGTCCCAAGGGACTTTGATTACACCATGGTTACTGCGTACCTCCCAAAGGGGATACATGCAGTTAGAATGCATAAGGATAATATTGTGATGTTGAATTTTAGTGACTTCAACCTAGGAGACCGCAAGAACCATAGTATGCTCACTCCTTACAATTACTTGACCAGGATGAAGGGGAATAACTCGAAAATAATCCCCCAGTCATGGACTATGAATCTCGCACAGTCCACACTCTTGAAAGTAATGAATATTTCGCACTTTAGAAGGCACCAAGAGGTTAAAGTGTGTGTTAAGATCATACTCTCATGTTATCATGGCAGCTACCTATGGCTAGACCGACGCATCATAGTCGATTCGAYGCTAATCCATAGGATCAACAGATTGAGCATGAAGGGACTCGACCTGCAGGACTTCTACCYAGGAGAGGCTACAGAAGATCAAAGACACATATGGCAATGTAGAAAAGGGGACGTGAGGCTACAAGGTATCTTCCATCYAGAATGGAAAAGTGCACCTGGCCTACCAACTGATCATAGGAAATATCGTAAGAAAGAAYAGACCTACACAGGTCACATGATTCATTGTTGGTTGTTGACCTCATCAGGAAATGTATAGAATGACTCCAGATGAACTGGGTGAAGTACTTGGTCAACCAACTAGAATTATATTTCCATGAAGCTCRGGATCAGGGCTATGAGTTCCACTTTAGCTRGCTCCTGATCCTCATCGCATTTATCTCTTAGGATATGCTAGAAGGTGTGACCTTCTCGGACATTGAGTCATTTGAGCAGCTCGCTATGAAGTTCACGACGCTCTGGTACTCGAGCGATATGGGAAAACMGTGGCAGTCAAATGCGGTCTTCCACATGTACTATCTCTAACTAAAGAAGGTCATCGAAGTTGTCCCTCGCATGACGTGAAGCACCTTGTATCGGTTCAAACCTCTCATGAAGTTCCACGCAGATTGACACTTCATCTACATCACTGCACGGGAAGATGAGCATAAAAAGGAACTTCAGCCATACTATAAGCTCACAGAGGAGGACCTCAAAGAGATAACCAAGGAATGGTCTGTAGAGCTCCTCATCGCCATTGACCCTGCAGAATTGTCTGATCTTGAACTTGATAGCTTAGAGGCCGCTCACAAATAACACGACACACTTAGAACTAGCAGAAGAAAGAAGACTAAATAAGTCCAAGACTTGAACAACGCATCCGAAGAAACTTCTTCAGTATCACCTAGTCGAGGGGGTGATGGTGAAGTAGAAAAGATGAATGGAAGAGAAGATCAACAGCAGCAAGGCGAAGTAACACCGCCTAAGGATCATGTTGATGAGGTTGATCCCTTGAAGAAAAGGAAGGTTTCCCCCACAAAAACCACTTCCTGAAATAAATCCAGAGCCACCTTAACTAAGATGAAGACTATGCTCACTGTAGATGACTTTGACTTCATCATCGCAGCTGTAGCAGATGCCTCACAGGACATCTTGTAGAAACATGAAGCCAAGCAAGAGGAGATGTATGATAGAATCGAGGTTGAACTCAGAGGGGTACAACAGGCCCTTCAATCCAACCACACAAAATCCACTGCGCCCCCACCATCAGAAGAACCAGATTTGGGAGATGAGCTTTCCCAGCTCCGTAGACTAGATGATGCGACTAAAGCTCACCTTCATCGAGCACAAGCTGAGAAAGACCAGGCCACAATAGCCCTGAAACAAGCCCAGAAAAAATGGTAGAGCAACGTTAGGTTGCACAAAAGGATAAAGAAGACCTTCAAGCCAAGTTTTAAGAAGAGAGGGCGCAAGACAAGAAAGAAAAAGAACAATTGCTCACAGAACAACTTGGATTCAAATAAGCAACCGACAGAGCACTTCGGTTTGTGACGGGATTAGATCCAAAGGAAGAAGACCGAGTGGAGCATCAAGTAGCGCAACTTGTGGAAGCTATCTAATAGCTACAACAAAGAATAATAGACTTAGAGCTACGAATAGTGCCCTACACTTCGTCGGATGTACGAGATCAAAGAGAATCAACTACTCGAAGCACAGTTGAAAGAATCAAGGACCTCACCATGGAATGTAAACAACTAAGAGATTGTAGTGCCCAGACTTATGAGTGACTCACTGAGGATTCTAAATTAAAGGCACTGGAGTCACAACTCCAGGAGGCAAAGAAACAAGCAAAAACAATACAGGCGCAGTTGAATCCCCTGTCATTCATTGAGAGGATGAAGTGATCCCAAGAACAATGCACTTCTCAATAGAATGTCCACACCATTCAGAGAAAATCCATGGAAGTAACTCAAAGGCTCCAACCAATACAAAATGAGGCTTGCCAACTATTCGTAGAAATTGAAGGCCGAGGAGCAGAAATGGAGAAAGTCTTCACTGCAGCTGCACAACTCTTAGAGGGACCTGTCAATGAAGCAGTAATCCAAGAGTTCGTCGAATAGGAGGTCATGGCACAACAACAGGTCGAAGCCGCTCGAGCCAATATTGAGTCTTTCGAAGAAGAGCTACCCAGACCAAAGTGACTTGGGATGAGTCACAGGTGAGTGTTGGGGACTTGTTGGCCCTTGATCAAGTTTTGAGGATCCTTGGTCATGTTTGACCTACTTTTGGGACTTCGACAGGTTGTCGAAGGTGGAGCGCAAGTCGAAGAAAATATCGCGGGATCTCGGCCCCTTTTTAGGGATTTCTAGGTTTTAGGCTAATGTAACGGGTATGGGGATGTCGACCCATGGGTTTACCCATGTTTAGGCCCGATTTTGTAATGTATAAATAGATGTCTAGGCAATGTAAGAAAGAGACATCTATGTGATGCTATGTTCTAAGTGAAAGTGGTAATGGTAATTGGTTTGTGCATACTGTGTAAGACTTGCAGAGCTAAGTGCAAGTGATCGTAAGAGACTGTGAAACGCTTTGTGCTATAACTCAGGGAAGGAGAATCTAGTGAAGTGTGCATATCTCCTTTCCTCTACGGAGTAAGATCTCAAGGCTCCGTGCATGTAGAATATTTATAGAAGACAATAAAGAGAAGAAGAGTTGGTGGATGCAACCCTAGGGAGGGGGTGAACCACGTATATCTTGTGTTGTGGTTGCTTTGTGCATTTTGGGTGTTCTCTTGTTTATGTGATTAAATGCTTAGTGCGTTGATGTATGTTATATGAATCTGATATGATAGCTTAGTGCTGAATAATGTGAATGAATGCTATATCTGACCTATGTCGATGTGCTTAGTGCTTGATTATATTGGATCTGTGTGAATACTTCACTGTTCTATTATTAGGGTTTATCTGCGTTGTAAGCTAAAGGAGAATATTGATGAAATGTAACTGCTAAGTTCTCTGTTAAAGTGTTACAATCACATATCTATGTCCTGGCTAAGGTTGCAGACACTGGAGTCCTACAACCACCCCTACCTCTACCTCGGGTGAGACTTCATCTGCCTCACAGGTGTTGTCGAAAGGGTCGATAGTTAGGGTTTTGTTGGTGTGCTATTGTAGCATTGAACCATGGGTATGCCCCTATGCCAACAAGATATAGAACTCATAATTCATGGTTTTGCAGACCAAAAACAACAGGTCAAGAAGATATAATCATGAATATTATACATCAGGGGGAAATGAGTGGATTTAATGGAAAGATGACCGGGAATTTGGGGATAATTCATGAAAAATGTTAAGTATGAGGGGTTTTTAACCATTGTATGCATAATCATTCGACCGGAATCTACTCTCAACCTTGAGGATAGGGAAACAAAATTAGACTTGCTCTTAAAATATCAATGGATGAATAAAAGGCAAGAAGAAGCGAGAGATAACCAATTCTTTACAAGACAACAAAGGAAATATATAACAATTTCAAGGGTCATTCAGAGGAGACATCATAACAGTTGTGTAAGGTTTATTTTTATTGACTAACAATGTTTTGCAGGAGTGTCATTGTGGCAGAGTCGATCCAACATCCTATATTGACCAAATTAACTAAAAGACGTTAGGAAGTAAAATCATGACAGAAGTAAAATGCAGAAATTAAAATAGCAGCAATAAAAGACAGAATGAAGAAGTGACAAGAAAAGTTTTGAAATAGAAAACAGAAATCAAACTACTGTAAACCAGAAAGGAAAATAGAGCAAAAAATGAAAGTAGAGCTAAGCTACTAATATACATAAAATCCAATCAACATTAGAACTTTTCACGTTGGTCCCTCGCAATATTTCAAGCGAGGATTGTCAGTGCTATAGGAAAACAATTGCTTCTGTAAATATTTTAAAACGTATGAGTTAGTGTCTAAGATAAAATCAATTTGGAAAGGGCCCAACACTTGGAATTATGATGTAATTATCAGCCCCTTGACGCACACGATTAAATCATCAATATAGATATGGAGAGTAACCAATTCATCAGAAGTTGTGTGTATAGGATTTTTAAAAGAGGTACCTGCATCAAGCAAGCCAGAAAGCATGCATTTGTAAGACATAGCATCATAATTAGCAGTAAAAGTGGTTTTTTGAACCTTTTCCCCTTTTACCTTGATTTTATTGTAATCCAGAATTTCGTCAAGGGATTCAATTGTAACTCTACAACCTGTTGCAGAATCATTCCTATATTGAGAGGGGGAGACGGATTTCTCATAATATCCTGACTGAAGGTGTGAAGATGAATGCAGGTTCTAATATGATCTATGGTCTTTGAATCAGGTACCCAATTTGGAACCTGTTCAGGGTGGACAAAAAAATTAATCCTAGACCTTAAGAAATTTCCCAACTCCCTTTGAAAGGTTACTTCTAGTGCAGAGCTAACAAGTCCTTTATTTTGCCTAGCTGGTTTCATAGTATGTTGAATAATACTAGGATCAAAACCACGAATATCCTTATCAGACCAAAAAAAAACATTTTGAAATCCACCGAGTAGCTCGACAGACCTCATCTCTTCTTTACCAAACACTGAACATTTATTTTAACATTCATTGAATATTCAGGTGTCCTAATGTTCATGGAGATGGTTTCAACCACCTTCTTTTGTAACTCCTCTTCTTTCTGTTTTTCTTTATTGCCTACATCACTCGATGAAAATGAACTCTCAAGAGGAGTCAAGACCCCATGAACTTTAATATTTTCTATGGATATAATCTCTTTGGGCTTAAGAGGTTCATCTTGAATGAAAGTACAAATTCTCTCTTCATTAGGGAGGGCCTTCCAAGATCCTACATTTTCATGGATATATGGACGATATAGAGATTGAAAAGAACAATCAGACCTATGAGGCAAAATTTGTTGATTAGGAGAAGATGCAAATATAGCTAATCGACTAGCCATTGAATTTAACTCCCTCTTAACATGACTGATGTTGAAGGTTAAAAGGTTCAAGATAAGTGTCCAAACAGTTTGGGAGTATCGTTACATTAGCTTGTTGCTAGGAGAGAACATTTTTTGTATCAAGTCCACAACGAGCTCAAAATATCTGAAAACTGAAAGGTGACCACAACCAAGATTAAGGGTGTTTTTAATGCCCAATAATAAAGCTTCGAACTTAGTGACATTACTTTTACAAGAAAACTCTAACCTATAAGACAGATTATGAATTTTTCTTGCAGGGGAAACAAGATAATTCTAGCCCCATACCTTCATTATAGCGTGAACCATCAAAGTGCATATGCCACATATAATCATCTAAATCGATTATTTCCAAAGGAATGGTATCCCCTTCAAAAAAGATGAAATACACTCCTAGGTCCTCTTCGATATAGTTTATGCTAGATTGCGGAACACTCTCTATGTAGGGTGAAATTCTTCCCTCTCTAAGGACTATAATGTTCTTACCATTCCAAGGAACGAATAAATGTGTCCCAAAAAGTGAGAGGTATCCACCTTTTAAGGCTTGCCAATCCCTTCCTAAGATAATTGAGTAATTTCTTACAAGCATATCAATTACCTGAATGGTGAGGGTTGTTCTTATCTCAAGATGAGCGCATAAAACCAAGGTCACATCCTCAATCTCGCCTATGGTTGTTTGTTGTAGAATATTATAGGAAAGCATGCTTCTGACGTTTTCATTTGTACAAGACAAGCCTAGCTCTTCCATAATAATCTTCGACATCACACTTGGACCCGAACCACCATTAATGAGGCAACAATGGGCAATTTTATCCACAGTTTTTACAGAAATATAAAAAGGGGGATTTTTTACAGGGTATCTAAAGTTATGTACACCTACTTTATTTACAGAATAATCCTCTTTGTTTACCTCATCGGAAATATTGGCTACAATAGAAGCTTTTCCTTCCATGAATTGTTTCAGATGCATTTGTCGTTCAGGGATGGAAACCATGTCTAGAAAAGTTGCATCTACTTTGATGTTGGCCAACTGATTCAGGATATTGTATTTAGAAGAGGGGAGAGGGGGGGTTATTCCTTGACTCTCGGGAACCTTAGGAACCTGGACAGTAGCAGCGGGCAAGGATGAGCTTGGGGTAGAAAAAATGCGGGGAGAATCAAATTTTCCCTTGGGGGCATAGGCCTTGTTCCTAGTGTTCATGAACATGACATCCTTTGGCTCTGCAAAATCTAGGACAACGATAGTATCTTATGTTATTTTACCAAATATATTATCTCTATCACTCTTCTTTACCTCACATGTGATTTCTTCTTGGTGTTCCTCGCAAAAGTTACATCAAATCTAAGGTGAGATAGCCTTAGGATGAAAATTATTTTCAACCGGATTCCTAAAGGGGGGTGCAGAAGAGGATGAAGCTCCAGGGGTGTGAGGGGAGATAGTTCCCTTTCGCTCAAACACTATCATATGATTATTCATATCTTGTACTAGCTGTAAGAGGGAGGACATCTCTGTTTGTCTAACCGATTCTCCCTAGGGAAGACCAACTCTTTCAAGTTGTTCTTTATAGTATGAACAAGTATGTAGAGCGGAGCCAAGATTATCAATGGATTTTTCCTCAAACCTATGACAATATGGAGAAGGCAATTCATTGTAATAATGCATGAAATCGGATTAGTTATGAGGGTGGATAAGTTTGGGGATTTGATTGTATAACTTGGTAAAATACAAATTGAAAGACTTGAT
Source organism: Picea engelmannii (assembly GCA_009831015.1). Lineage (NCBI taxonomy): Eukaryota > Viridiplantae > Streptophyta > Pinopsida > Pinales > Pinaceae > Picea > Picea engelmannii. The sequence goes on from ML815816.1 coordinate 77,143, forward strand.
GGTGTCACCATCCTTATAGGTGACGTTATTATATTCCCTTAACTTCTCGTCAGGGCTTTTGGATTGCACATAAGTGGATCGAAACCAATAGATTAACTCCTCCAAAGTAGACAAAATATTATGAAGAAGGTTAAAGAAATCGGTCACATCCTCTCCTTCCAAGGAATTGACGAACAAGCACATGCAAGTGTCATTGTCGTTGGCCCCTATGTTATGACAAGCATTAGAAAATGCCACCAGGTGTTTTCTTGTGCTGACAATGTTATTTCCTTAAAACTTAGGCATTCTCTTTAAACTTTGGAAGTGGATGAGTAGCAGGTGTTAGGTTAAGAGGAGAGGACACATGCCATGGTGTGGTTGTGGCATCTTCTTCGAATTGAAAAAAAACATACTTTTTAATGACTTTGGTGGGGTTTGTGGTAGATTGTACAGGGATATGGTGGCTATATAAGCTATGAATCACTGATGACGATGAAGATTGAGAATATGGAGCATTTCCAGTGCCACTAGAGCCACCACTAGATGTTATCCCGTGGATGATAGATGAGGGAAAGAAAGATGAATTGGATGAATCAGATAAAGTTCTCCTTAGAGCACTTTGTTGGGTAGATAAAACAATGTTTCTTCTTCCTATTTCAGCAACAGGATTGATTTCAGGTGACAAGCCTCTTCTTCTTCTAGAAGCACAAGAATCTAAGGACATAAAAGAAAGGCCAAAACTTGAAGAAACAAAAAGGGTCACTACTGATTTCTAGGTTGTCTACGTCTAGCTTCCAATTGTTCTTAAGTACTAATATCTCGTTCAATTGCTGCCCAAGAATGGTTAAGCGTAGCATGAGTGTTGGAAGTGTCTAAGATGGTATTAAACAAATTTAAATCAATGTTGGTCTGATCTTGAAGACCGGGCTCAATGTTGGGTTACCTTGCAACATGAACAATCGTTAAGAATAAAACAGTCAAAGAATCAATATTAGAAAAAGAAATATGTATCAATGAAAATCAAGTATAAAAATTAACTAGAGAGATATCGAAGATCTCCCCAGTATGGTCGCCAAATAAATGTTGAGGAAAAGATATGAAATGATCTTACTCAAGCATTTTCAGATTCTGCTTGCTAAAGAAAAATAGACGGGAATATCACCCTATGTTGATAGCCAAAAAAAATAACATCCTAACTCACAAGTATTAATTACCAGTGCTTAGGCTAGTCTTTTATCAATAAAAAGCTTGCCAGAAATTTACTTTTTACGTAATTTTCTGAATATAATAGTTACTGAAATGAATGTAAAGACAGAAGTAAATATAGAAGTAAATACACCAAGATGATAATCAAGATAGATGAGACATAAATCAATCCTTTGTTTCATTCCAATTCACCAAAGAGTTATTTTCTTTACAAAATCTCATACATAAAATTTGGACCAAACTCAAACTTAGACATCCCCGATGGAACATACAAAAGGACCTCTGACAGAAAACCAAAACTAAACTCTAAAAGCTGGATCAACTTGCCATAGATTGCTACCCACTCGACTCTGCACAATAACCTTTGATAGTAATGAAAACTAATTCACAAACATACAAGTCTTCACAGACTATCAAAGATAGATCAACACCTCTGAAAAAAAAGTGTTTGAATGATGTGATTCAACCTTTAATATTGGTGTCTACAATAAGATCCTACTATCATAAAAGAAAATTAGGTTTGTGATGAATATATGAATGAACGAAAATTGAACTATCTAAACATAAACTCAAAGAGAAAACCTTAGTATGCTTTTGCTTCTATCCTCCTCTTGTTCCTCCCTTTCTTTTTTCTTTCAAACAAATCAGAAATGGTTGAAGTAGTTGAACCAACTCATTAGTTAAGTTAATTAAAAGACTCAACCAACTTTTAGTTATGGGGGGAAAGTAATAATCATAATAAGGGTTATAAATAAATAATAACTAGTAGGTGGGACCCCTTGTGACTCCCTTTAGCTCATAACAATCATAACATAACAATTTAGTTAAGAAAAACACACTTCCTTGTGACTCCCATCCACATATTCACATTTGACAATTTAGCTCATGATATTTTAAATTATCTTGAAAAAAATATTACTCATGTATCCAAAAATAAAACATGTTGTCCAAAGTTTCTTGAATCCAATTGTCATCAACAATATATAAAAATAAAAACTCAAAAGACATATTTCCCACTTTGTGATGCAATATTTCCTTGATTGTTATTTTCACCCTTTGATTTTCCTGAATTTTCCTTTGGCTGCACTGAGCCTTTAGCCCTAATCTCGCTAATCATGTGGGAACAATCATCCCTCAAATGCATCTAGGAAGATACAAATTTGTCAGAGTCATTGGAGGGTGAGGAATGGGCAACGGTGGATTTTCCTTTATCAAGGGCATGGTGGGCCTCAGTTTTCAATCTCTTGATAACATGGGAGGATTGCACTGACAAGTAGTTAGGGCCATCTTGGACAATCTGGTTGTTAGGCGGAGGAGCAGGAAAGGACAAATTGGGCCAGCCACGATGTTGTAAGACTTCCGGGTGGAAAATCTCTTGCCATCCATCATTTTCAGGAACCTTGGGTTGCAATGAGACATGAGGAGGCATAGAGATACCGTGGGATAGCAGGACTTGGAAAGGAGGCCTTTCAGGCCTAGGTTGGACCACTCCCTACCCAATCCAATTGAAAAATATAGCTTGAAACAATTGGCCAAGCTCTAGTGAGTCAACATCAAAATGTATGGAGAACCTTGGCCTTCTTGGGCCTCTATTCCAATTACCTCTCCCTCTGTTTCCTCGGCCATGGCTACCTCGGCTGAAAAAACTCATTCCTGCATGCATGATTGATTAGAAAATAGTATTTTATATAACCATAGATGACTACTCTTAAAAATATGAAATAGTTTTGGCTCAACAATGTATCAGATCCATGCAATCCAATCCATGAAAATTGTTTAACTATTAATCAATGAGCAGGGGGTGAATAAAGGGTCCTAGGATATGTGGGGGGGTTTTATTGAGAAAAACATGGTATGATGAGGGGAAAAAATGGTTACTGCTCAAGGACAACAACAATCAATGGCAAACCAAAGAGACATCATTGTAATTCAACCAATACACTGCTACTTCCAACTGCTGTAACACGGAATTTTTCTTGACTGTAATCAATTTTAGAACAGGGAGTGGAAAATGAATGTGGGAAGGTGATGGGGTTGTAATTAGTGAAAAGAGAAATAATGGTGGGGAATGAGAGTGACTAATGTTCACAAAATTAATCAAGTAATCCATATAATCATGTCATTAAAAGGAGATACACCAACCAAATGATCATAACAATCACTGTGTACTAGCTAGTTCACTATTCATAGTCAAATATCTAACACAGTTCCATCAACAAGACAATAAGAATTCCACAACAAATTGTAAGGGAGTTATGTTCCTTCTATTTATCCAATTTGCATTTTATAATAATTTTCAAATGTATAATAGTAACCATTTCCACTTTGTTAATCATCAGAATCAACCACTGCCCACACATTACTTCAATCGTCAAATACACTCAAAAGTCGTGTTTCAAAAATTACAATGAAGTCATACTGTCACTGCAATTGGGCCTGTCATTTAAAATGCATGATATTCGTTAAACATACATAGTGGACAACCAACTCAATAATCTAGACTTGAATTGTAAAACCATGACTCGTCATTTAAGCAAACAGATAACAACCACCGTTCCAACTCATGCCATGCTATAGGAAACACAAAATAACTCAATCAACACAAGTGTAATTCTATGAATGTACAAGCTCAATTCAACATGACTCTAAATAATAAAAATGTTGGGCTATCCATCCAACATAACGAAGAAACAACAATTGCCTGACTTCATAAAACAAATAATCGAATTGCAACAAGGTCGTGCTTAAAACTCTGTGACCATCTCTGAGTGTGGAACCCAAAATTATACATATCATACATAGTGGGAAACCACCCAAAACACCATGATGAAACATTCCCATTTTACAATTCCAAACACACATTCAAAGTATTAACTAAACCCATCGTGTCGAGCTATCAATTTAAAACAATATTGCTTAAAATTAATCAAACTACAATCAACGATGTTGTGTAAAAATTGGGCTCATCCCTAATAACGCAATCAGATAACCATAACGTATACAGTGGATGGAATTTCTACAATCATCTCGGTTGCAATAATCATTTCGCCCCAAAAAAAACTCATAGTTATAATGACCATTTATTCGTGGTGTAGGAACACCACACATTCATTATGTGTGAACATCATTAAACAATTGTAACCAATGCCGACTTGAACATCCAAATAATATTTAGTGAAAAAAGATAGTGACTATGTACCAACCAATCCACCAATTCAATTGAGCCTATACTTGGACTGGTGTAACAATCAACAATCGACCTAACATGTTGTGGCAACCACACATACCCATGCATCGACATGAAGCGAGGTTGTGACCTTCTCAATTAAAACAATATTGGATTATCAAACACAAGGAGAGCGACTATGTATTTGAACTGTCCAATTAACAATGCAGGGTTTACCCATTGTAATAACACATGTAGTGACTAGATATCAAAGAAAACATGAATGTTGTTGGAAGATTGGTTGTTGTCATTGATGTCAACCCTAGTCATGGGTTTTGGACCACAAGATTGATGAAGTTATTTGGACATGAAGGAAAATGCACATGCAGATACAACACCCATGGATGGATAGTATACATCATGCTC
>ML815816.1:108434-120545 GCA_009831015.1 Picea engelmannii
GGGAATAGGATGGGGAGAGCCTTACGGTGGAAGGCATCCTTTTAGAGAAGGATTTTGGATTTTGGGCGGAAGCATTTTGGAGGGGGACGAGAGCACTGGTTTCTTGGCTTGTTTTTTTCTGGTTCTGTGGGAGAGTTTTCCAGACTGTGAGTATCATTGCAGGAGGCACCGGGTTGCTAGGGGTTTTGGGCACGGGGGCCAGGATTCCTTTCGGTTTCCTGGAGCTAGGGAGCCGGACAGGTTTCTCCTAGCTGGATGGGAAGATAGTTGGTTTGGGCAGTGTTGGTCAGTGCATCAGGCTAGGCAAGATAGCAGCAAGGTAGCAGGGAAGGGACAACCATATCGACGAGAATTAGCATCAGAAGTAGGTATTTTATTGTGAATTGTTGAGTTATTTCCATGATGTAGATAAATTTTAACTTATGCATAATATTTATGCTTATGATGTGAATGAATAATTTACGTATGAGAAGGCAATTATATGTTAATTGAATTAAAATTTTGTATTTAATTAAGTTGGGTTTCTACAGTGTATCTATGAAAATAGAAGGACCGGAAGCTAAGATTTTTACCATATGTACCTTGATATGTATTAGCAATATCCTCCAAATTTCACTATCTGAATCATTCTAGAAATAAAGTTATAACAAAAATGGTAAGATTACTTGTAAATAACATACCTTAGAACACATCCTCACAAGACTTCATCCTCCCTTGGAATTTCTCCCTTCTTCACTTCATCTTCCCTCTGAAATTTGCCTTAGATATTCGTTTTTACCTCAGATATTAATCATTTTCTCACTTAGATAGATATTCAACAAACTTGTGTGTACAAATGAGAGGCTCTTGATGTGTATTTATACTTTTCCAAGTGAATTCTTTACTTGACTTTAGGGACAACTTGTAACTTCTTGTTTACAATTGTTTTACCCTTTTTTCCTCATTTTGAGGTCAACTGATAACTTCTTTTTGCAACCATTTATGGTATTCTTAACCATACTTTGGTGCTTCTTAACCATACTTCGGGGCTTCCATATTCAAGATGGCATATCTCCTCAACCATGAGGAACTATGTGGTGTACCACCTATCACTGGAAATAGCATGATGAGGAATATCCATCCATGAGTGAGTTACCTTCATTTACTCCATCCTTCATGACCTAATTACATGATCAACTATGGGATCCTTAATCATACTTAGGGGTTTCTTGTAGACTTCTTCAAAGTGTCTTCTTGTCAGGGTCATGCTTAGAGCTACACCATAACGGGACAACTTTGGTGACTTCTCCAAATTCACCCATCACATTAGTTGACATAATTCCACTACTCATTGACATAAATGACAGCAAACTATCCAAAAAAACTAGCCTTAGAGAAGCTATTTGGTTATCTTGTTGCTACAGTACACCGAGAACAACACTCGAGGAGACCACTCTTTAGTACCTGGGTATTCGGGTAGTATGACTAAGGGCGTGATTTTTCCTCCTTAGTTATTTCCTTGATATATTGGGTCAAATACTATTGTTGAACCCGACACGTATATTAGAGAGATACAACACCTGACACTCCCTTGTCCTTAGGATCCAATAACTTTTTCCCATGGCTCCAAATAAAGATCCAAAATTTACTTCACCAATTAAACCTTCAGAAACCTCCTCCAAGAGTCATGAATAAAATGAGGAGATAAAAAACCATATAATCAAATTGGAGTCTCAAATAAATGAAGGATAGGTCAATGAAATAGGTTGATTTTATGAATACTGAAATAGAAATGGAAAGGAAGATGGATGAAAATAAGGAACACATGAAAAACATGATGGAACAATTGGAATAGAAAATGGATGGTGTTAGTCCCTAAGACTATTACCACCTCTCTGTTCTTAAATTTTAGCGTGTTCTATCAAAACCTGTCCTCATGCCTATTTTCCTTTGTTGGTTACATTTTTTCTTCACATTTTACTTTTCATTTTGGTTTGATTTTCTTTACTTAATTTCATTTTCATTTGCTTCTTATAGGATAAGTTTGAAATTTTTAATAAAAATAAATGTGTCACATTATATGTTTTATTTATAAGTGCATTATCAAAGGTTAAATTAATAAAAAAGGACACTACAATAATGCTTCCATTATTGTAGCACACGAGGAAATCATTATTTCGAGTGTATTTCAAAACCAAAGATCGTGCTAGATGTTCTAAAATCACATAGAAGATCATGCAAATGGTTATGATAAATAAGATTATGCCATATCTAAATCATTTTCCTATCCTTATGCATGATTTAATGAAAACGAACTCAAATCTTCTCGTACTCCAATCAATTCTAGGTGTCGGGCCACGAATTAACACATGCAAAATTATGATTTAATTTTGTTTTAAAAAAGTATATGAAATAAAGGGAAATGTATCTTAGCACCATTTTCAATACAAACCCTTCATTGTTAGTTATTATGTGCAAGTAACATTGAAATCCAGAGTAAGGGGAAACCCTAATTCCAATAGGTATAAATGAGCTCATGGTCAGTGTGGATGTGCTAGAGTGGATTATGTCGCCAAACAAAGGAGGTAGAGTTCTCATATTGGAACCTAAGGGGATTGAATGATTAGACACTTTCCCATATATTATGGAGAAATTCATCCAAGGAGAATGGTTTAAGTTCTGTTGCACTTTTTAGGGTCACCATGAAGAAATTTCGATGTTGTTTGCCAAGAATTTCAACGGGTTTCAGACTCAGGTTGGAAATGTGATCATTCATATCACTGAGAATTCAATGGAAAAAACTTGTCGATTTCTTGTAAAGGGTGAAAGATGGTGTAACAAAAGCAAGCTACTTGCAGACTTGTGCAATTAATTCCTTGTGCCAGAACACCACAACCAAGATTGGAGCCAAGGAATTCCAAATAAATGGCTGAAGGTAGAGTGACAGAGTATTTTAGCAGTGGTACAGAAGTTTATAACTTGTGAAAGTAGGTTTTCCATCATTTATTTCTACCATGTGTTTTCTAATGCATTTAAATGGTGATCAAGAAACAAATTTTCCTTTTTACCTATTAAAAATATTGACAAAAATGGAGAAGAGGATATAGAGTTATCCTAAAACTGATCACAAATGATTATTTCACCAAGTTTTAATTAAAATATTGGTTTTGAATGAATTAAGAGAAGTTCAAGTGTCTTTGGAACAATTTTTGTCTTCCTTAGGGTTCAGAGAACAAGGTTTAAAAAGACAAAAGACAACTCTTGACAAGAAAACTAGGGTTTCAACAAGAAATGGTAGCACATCAAAAAGCACAACAAAGGTACAAGAATCTTATCTTGTAAATAGAGAGACCATATCAAGAAAGAGGAATCTCATTTTACAACAGGAGGAATAAATTAAGTAGGAACCTGAATTCTCTGGTTCAAAACAATAATTTTTGGGTTATGATGGAGTTTATACCAGAAGGATGACAAGGAAAAAGATACAAGAATTACAAAATGTAAAAATTGAGACTGAAACATAAACTCATGATAGATCAGTTGAGAAGCCTCCAATGAAAAGACAAAGCAAAAATAATAAAGGAAAACAACTTGTCATCTACCCTAAGAGACCCAAAACTAGACCTAAGAATAAGTCAAGGTTTAATTCAAAAGCTTTGTTCAAACCTTCTCTCAAGAAAGAAAAAATGATAATTATAGATGATGAGACCTATGAAGAAACTTATGATATTACTAAGAAAGAAGGGTTTGCAATCAAAACCTTAAAGGAAATGCCAATGAGGAAAGACAAAGGAAAAACAACAACAATGAGTGGTTGAAATGGATTCTTCTCAATCAAATGATGAAACATAACAAGATATCACCTATAGTCCAAAGATGTAAGAATTGTCACTTGAAACATACAACTTATCTAAACAGGTGAAAGAGGAAATTATTGAAGAAAACTCTCCAGAAGAAAGTCAATATTAAAGACAACCTAAAACATATAGAATATCTATCAATCTAAACAGATATGCATCAGAGGAGGACCATGATGAACATAGGGTTGAAACAGAGGATGCACCATGGAAACATAGGACTGAGGAATTTCAAATGGAAAATAAATATTTGAAGCAGGAAAATCAAACACTTGATACATGGATTGTTAAGTTGCCAGAAAATTTCCAGAAGATGAAAGAAAAGCTCAAAACCTAGTGTGAATTGTCAATAAAGTCAGAAAAATGAGCATCAAACTGAATTGGAGTAATGTTGTTCTTAAAACTAAATTGCAGCAAGAAAAGTCTAAAGGGAAAAATTCTACTCCTAGATGAAAGGGCTTCATGTTTTTTGGTTCGAGCATCCAAATAGTGATTTTGTAGCTGTCCTTTTGGACAAAATAATGATGAAATGCAGGAAATCGCAAATCTCTTTTTGCAAGCATAATCAACATCATGAATGACATTGATCTAGCATAAAGTTGAAGGTCTAAGTTTTCAGCATATCAATTCCAAGAACATTTGTTGTAGGTCCTATGTGTAAGAGTCAAATATATCTTAGGAAGTTATGATAGGAGATATTTTCCTTATTTTGTTGTTGTCTTATTAAATGTAGTCTCTAATTATATCGAGTTTTTTACTAGGTTTTAGTATCTCATATCCAAATGGAGATCAAATTTTTGTATAAAAAGAGAATTAGATGACACAGTCGGCGATTCATATTTTGTGGGCATAAAGAACATATTGGTCAAAAAATTGTAAAGTTAGAATCTGCAACTTTTTCACTCAATTGAAAGACATTCTGATGGTTAGACTAACTTATTCTATGTCATTAGTTCTTTCGTCTTATTTTGAATGCATCTGAAACTTTTGCAAAGAAATGGTGTATCCTATTATGTTTTTAATTCCAATCAAATTTTTTGTTGGTTTAATTCATCTTTTCAAGATTTTCATTTAAGATGATTATTTCTAGTTTCTAAATATTATTTGGGAATTTGAAACTTCTTCTTTACAAGTGAATAGATTGTAACTTGTAATTTTTCTCTTTCATCAGTATTTATTTTATTCATCTAGATTATCAGAGTGAAATACTTTGACTAAGTTGAATGTTTTGGAAACCTGATCTTAAAAGTGTAACCTGATCAACTATTGTCAAACCTATCCACTACATGATCCATGAACCAAATCTATAAATTCATTTTTTCTACGAATATAAAACATTGGAATAACTAAGGTGACCTAACTTCCCCCTTAGCAGTCAGGGAAAATTTAGGGATAACATCTTTTGGTGCCATCGTCAAGGATAGAGGAAAGAATATATATTTACTCGGGAAGAATGACATTGAGAAGGGCTAGCTCTTGATGGTGGACAAGAGTTAGACACTGAAGTAGACCGCAAATTTGTCACATGGTGAATCCATTGCAGAAGTTATGGCTCCTAAAAGAGAATTGAAAGGACCAAAGTCTGAGCCTACCAAAGCCTCAGTATAATATTTATATTCAAGAAATAAAGTGACCATAACTAACCCAGATCCTAAGCCATCTCCAGTCGTATAAAATCCAAAAAAATTATTAAGAAAATCAAAAGATACCCAAGGCCATTCTTCATCTTCTAAAGGTAATTCCTCAATTGAATATATTACTTTTTCTCCTAAAAAATCCATTGTTATTCCTGAAAAAGAGTTAGTTCCCATTATTGAAGAAAATACTATCATTTTCGAGATAGTTGAAGAAAAGGTCAAACCTCAAAATATTTCCTTGGAAGAACAGGTAGCTCATTAGTTTAGAGAACAAATAGTTGAGGAATGGAATCCCTTCTCTTATCTCATTAAAGACAAAAATGATGAAGAATTGACTTTTCTGGGAAGACCTATTAAAGACTTTTCTAAGTATACTAAGGAGGAAATTGATCAGATCTTATCATCATCTTTCCCTCAGCCAATCTCTTATGAAAGAGATAAACTTGAGATCCAATATTTTAATAATATTATTGCTATTGAAGGATTCATAAAGCCTACATATACCTATTCTTATCCTTCATCACCTCCTAAGGTTCATACTCCACCTTCACCTCATACTTCACAACCATCCTCTCCTCCTAAATCTCCTACTCCAATTGTTCACACCATGGTTGTTAATAGGATGTATGCTATCATTGTCGCTAGATATGCATCCCTGGTTTTACCTCAAGTCTTAAGTTCTTTCCAAACTGGATATTACATGAAATAATTACACATATTCAATGGGGAGGGAGATGTTACTAATGAAGAACACTTAGCCTCTTTTTACAGTTTTGCAGATAATTTCAATATAGAGAAATCATATGTTTGGATGAGAGTGTTTGTTCAAAGTATATATGGAGAAGTGAGAAAATGGTTTCAAGGTCTTCCTACATGTTCTATTCTAGATATTGACGTTTTAGATGACACTTTTCTGAAATAGTGGGGAGACAAAAATGATTACTTGTATTATATCACTGAGTTTGGAGCCCTAAAAAAGAAAAAGTGGTGAGTCTGTGTCATATTTTACTAAAAGGTTTAATAAAATGTATACCAAAATCCCTGATGAAATCAAGCCTACTGAAACCTCATCTAAAATTACTTTTTCTAATGCCTTTGATTCTAAATTCTCTATTTTGTTGAGAGAAAAAAGGTCTGATACCTTGAGCTCAATGTAGGAGGAAACTATTGAGGTAGAATCAAATATTCTAGTAGCAGAAAGTTTAAAGACAAAATATGACAAAGAGATAAAGAAGCAAAAATAAGATGTCTCATATTGTTCTAATACAAAAACATCTGATCGAAAAATCGATGAACTGGATAAAATGTTTAAGACTCTAACATCATAATTGGACAGATTCAAATTGGAATCTAATCAACCAAATATATCTGTTTAGGAGGGTGGGAAAAATAATCCAAATCAGTTCACAAGACCACATAATTCTCCTAAGATTATGCAAAGATAAATCAGGAATAATGAAGACCAAATGATCTTTCCCCCTTTCCATAATAATGATGTTGAAAATACAGAAGAAAGTGATGATGTTGAAGAAAGTTCTATAGATAATTTATATGGAACTGAGCTTCCTACTTGTCACTTGACTCAATAGGATTATGAGGATTATTTGATATCAAATCAGTTTGATGATCAAGAAGAGGATTTTTTTCACAATGAGCCTCAAAAGAAATATGATTTAAGTTCTAAAAAAAGTGGGTCAAAACTGAATGTTCAAACTTAGATTAAGAATACAAATACTGTAGCCTAGAAGGGGCCAAAAAAATCAGATCAGGATCAACATCCTATCAAGGAAAGTGTTTCAGAGATAAAAGAAACATAAAGACGACTATCTCCTTTTAACCTGGAGCACGAGATAAATAAAATTAAAATGTATGTGCCTTTGGTGGAGCTAATGAAGAATGAGCCTTTTAAACATTCTATCTTGAAGGTTTTGAAATCCCATGCATATGTTATCTCTTCAGATACTTCTCCAACACTTGTTATCTCTTCAGACACTGTAAATTTGCAAGATGAAAATCTTGCTATAACAGTTGGTCTGCATATTGAAAATGAATATGATTCTTCACCACCATTCTATATATCCCTGAACATTCATGATAAAATTATGCATAACTGTATCATGGACTCAGGAGCTTCACATAATGTTATGCCGAAGGTGGTTATGGATGATTTAGGTTTAGATATCACAAATCCCTACCAAGATCTCTATTCTTTTGATTCTAAAAAATTCAAGTGTTTATGAGTTATTAAATATTTGCTTGTAACATTGTCTTGGTTTCCTATGAAGAGTGTTGTTATGGACATTGTAGTGGTTGATATATCACCAAAATTTGGGGTGTTGTTGTCTAGGTCTTGGGATAAAAAGTTGGGTGGATCTTTGCAAATGGATCTGACATATGCCACCATACCTATTTTTGGGGGAGAACATCGAAAATTATACAGGGAATTCCGACTTGATTATATTGTAAGTGATCATGACAATCCATGAAATCATCTTATCTATGCAGTAGGCGATGAAATTGGCTCAACACTATGTCATATTAGTGATGATATTCTAGAATCACCAATTAACATACCTATTGGTAAGAAAGAGAAGGGTATTGAAAAATTAGTCTGGAAGATGTGTTTTGATAGTTCATGTTCAAAGGAGGGATATGGTGTTGGGATTGTACTCATTTATCCTGCCAAGGAATTCATACCTCTATCTTATAAATTAGAATTTGAGACTACCAATAACATTGCAGGATATGAGGCAATTTTCCTTCCTTGACTAACAATGTACTAAATCCATTGATATACTCAAAATCCATGAGAGCGATGAAGCAATTTGGGAAGCCACTGCGGCTAGGGCCCAAACCCTAGCCGCCTCTAGTCTGATCCCTTGACTTCAAGGGCACGAATACGGTTGTAGCAGTCGGTTACAGCCACAGATCGGAGTAAGCGTCCCCTCTGCGGTCCTGCACGCGTTTGGAGCCACGCCTCTGCGTTTTTAGCTGGTGGACGGCGCCCTGCATGCGTTTTGGAGCAACGACTCTCCGTTGTTTGCTGGTGGTCGGTGCCTCTGCGATTTGGTGGCCGGAGGTGCTACGATGGCCCCAAATCCAGATGCCGACATGGAAGAAGATCCTATGGAGGCATTCAAAGCGTTAATCCATTCGGCAGGATCGAAACCCAAGTCTTCTCTCCCGTCCAAGTTTGTCAAGAAGAGGGAAGAGATCCCTTCGCTGGAGCTTTCTCCAGAGGAGCCTTGCAATCTTTCCCTCCTGCTAGCAGAAAATGCCCTCATCGGGAAGTTTACGTGGTTATGGCCCAACCCCAAAACAGTGGAGGCATGGATGGAAGATCGATGGAAGTCCCTGATACAAGGAGAAGTCTCTTTGTGCGTAGTAGGTAGGGGTTTTTTTGTCTTCATCTTCTCAAGGACAAAGGATCGGGATCTAGTCTTAAGATCTAGACCCTATTTCATGGGGGCAAGAGGGTTGTTCTTAGCCCCCTGGACTCTTGACTTCAATCCCAGCGACGAGATTACAGCAGCCCCTGTTTGGGTAAGGCTTCCTCATCTTCCCTTGCATCTTTGGGGGAAAATCTCTCTGAAGGATATCGGTAATAAGCTAGGGCGTTTCCTGGACAGTGTGGCGCCGAAAGCGGATCAGTATACCTGCGCTCGAATTTGTGTGGAGGTTAACCTCGAGGAAGGCCTTCTGGAAGCCATTAAGCTCACCCTGGGGGAATGGATCCATATCTAAGCGCTGTACTATGAGTAGATTCCTTTTAAGTGCCTCCATTTCCATGCTTACGGTCATTTCACAAAAAGTTGCCCCAAAGCCTCTGAGGTGCCTGAGCCAGTCAAAGAAGATGATTTTCAGCCAGTAGCTAATCGACGAAGGCATCCAAGGCGAAAGGGCCCACTACCCCAAGCTCAGAAGGCCACTCACTCAGCAGAGGCAACTCTAGAAAATAAAAACAGCTTTGATGCGTTGAAGGAAGACGAAGCCCAAGTTCCAGAAACAACAACAGTTAAGGGAAATCCTCCGGCAGACGAAATCCCTCTGGATTCCACCCCTCCAGAGTCAGTAGCAGCAAGAGAAGTTCGGGCCTTATATCCAGAGCCCCCTGCCCCTGCAGGTCTGGTTGTTTCAGTCCCCACTAGCGGCTCTGTGGAAACTTCTGAAACTGAAGACATTCCAGTTCCGTCTCCACCTCTCACCCGAGGGAGAAAGACCAATAAAGCACGCAGAGAAAAGGAGGCGGTATCCAACATTTATTTAGGTTCTCAGAAACAACTGGACCCCTTCCTTAAGGGGAAATCATCCTCCGTAGTTTAATGCTTTGCTTTTGTCTTCTACTGTGCTCACAGTTTGTGAGAATTTATTCATGTATGCATTTTTTGTCATTTTCTCGAACTAGTTCAAGAAGCAAACGGGACTGGTCTCCCGAGACATTCACAAGAAGGTTGGCAGCACTGTTAGAGGTCACCAACCTTCTTCAAATTTGTAACTTTCTGATTCTGGCTTGCCAGAAAGCTTATTAATACAGCCTAACCGTTCTCGTCAAAAAAAACATTGCAGGATATGAGGCTTTACTGCTAGGATTAAAAGATGCAAAATATATGGGGATTGACAAATTAGTAGATTTTGAAGATTTTGAATTAGTCATCCATCAAGTTAAGAATATTTATCAGAAAACGCATCAAAAAGTGAAGCAATACAAGAATGAGGTATGGTATTTTGTTGAAAACTTGTTTTTGGATTTTGACATCACATTTGTTCAAAGAAACTTTAATCAACAAGTAGATTCACTACCATTAGCAGCTAGAAATTTCAAGTCTCAGTTATGTTCCAATATGAGATATGAAATTGAAGTGAAACACATGCCTTCAATCCCATATAACATCAAACACTGTCAATTTTTCAGTGATGACGAGGAACTGAAAATATTTCTAGAAACTATTGATGAATTTTCTGCAATTTCTATTGACCATGAGAATGAAAATGATAAGACAGAAATGAAATTAGACGCTCCTTTTCGGAATAAGGTAGAAGGGCATAAAATTGCGGAGTTAAAGTCAAATAGCATTCCAAAAGGTCTAGTTCCACTAGAAATAATGTTTGACAACAATGATGTTTCCAAAAAATATTCAATTTAGAGCCAGGAAAATGATGTGTTTGATTGCAATATTGTTACTGCAGCAGATCCAAATATTATTAAATTGTCCAATGCATTGTCAGAAGAGCAGAAGAGAAGGTATGTCAATCTTATGAAAGAATTTGCTAATGTTTTTTCTTGGTCATATGAAGACCTTAATATTTTTGACACATAAATAATTCAGCATAAGATTCCTTTGAAAATGGGCTCTAAACTTTTCAAGAAGAAAATGAGACAGTTTAATCCTATGTTACTTCCTATTATTGAAAAAGAGTTAAAAAGACTACTAGATGCTAAGATTATAGTACCTTTGAGATATTAAGAGTGGGTGGAAAATTTGGTGCCAGTCAGGAAGAAAAAAGGTGAAATAAGATTATGTGTGTATTTTAGAAATATGAATAGGTGTTCACTCAAGGATAACTATCCATTACCAAAAATGGATCACATTTTGCAGAAAGTGGTAGGTGCTCAGAGGATCTCTATGTTAGATGGGTATTCTGGATACAATCAGATTGAAGTATTTGAAGAAGATAAAAATAAAATTGCTTTTACTACTCCATGGGACACCTTCATGTAGGAAAATATGTCTTTTGGTTTGATGAATGTAGGGGCTACGTTTAAAAGAGAAATGGACATTGCATTCATTGGATAAAAATACAAGCTCATGGTGTATATCTTGATGACATCACTCTATTCTCAAAGAATGATGATGAGCACTTGCAGCACCTCAAGTAGAAGGTATGACATATATTTAAACCCAAAGAAATCTCATTTCGCTATGCATGAAGGAAAGCTCTTAGTCCATATTGTATCTAAAGGAGGAATCAAAATAGATCCTGAGAGGGTGAATGCCATTCAAAATATTGATATTCCAAGAAACAAAAAATCTATTTAGTCATTCATAGGTAGAATTAACTTCTTAAAGAGATTCATACCTAATTTTGATGAAATCATCACGCTCATCACAAACATGATAAACAAGGATGCAGAGATTAAATGGACAAAATAAGCTAAGCCAACCTTTGAGAATATAGAACAAGCATTAATTTAAGCTCCTATCCTCATTAGTTCGGATAATTCTAAGGAATTTTTGGTATTTTCTTTTTCCTTCGAAGATACCATTGATGTTGTATTATTACACATAAATGATGAAGGGTTTGAACAACCTATTTATTTCTTTAGTAAAACTCTTAGAGATGGAGAGTTGAAATATGAAATAATGGAGAAACAAGCTTATGCCTTAGTGAAGGCATTGAAATATTTCAGGGTTTATGTTTTGCATTCTAAGATAATTTCTTATGTTCCTAGCAACAATATGAAAGACTTTCTTGTGCAGCCAGACAACGAAAGAAAGAGAGGTAAATGGATAGAAAATATCTTAAATATTATGTAGAACTCAAACCTACCAAATTGATCAAAGGGAAAGGTCTGGCAAGGTTTCTTGTTGACTCAAATTGCAAAGCTCTTGGACTGCACTATATTCAAAATTAGTCAA
>ML815816.1:120595-137628 GCA_009831015.1 Picea engelmannii
TTTTACCCCACTTAAATGTTCAAGTACAAGATGATTCAAAATGAAAATGTCTCCTTGGTATATATAGGAGACTAGGAGGTATAATTACAAATAATGGCCTAAAGCTGACATAATTAAAATAACATTACTAATCTAAATTAAAATTAATGGCCTAGAGCCGACATAAATAAAATAGCATTACTAATCTAATATGCCCCAATTAAGGGGTAATGAGCCAATATTAGGGCTTAACAATTTCAGGGTTTATGTTTTGCATTCTAAGATAATTTCTTATGTTCCTAGCAACAATATGAAAGACTTTCTTGTGCAGCCAGACAATGAAAGAAAGAGAGGTAAATGGATAGAAAATATCTTAAATATGATGTAGAACTCAAACCTACCAAATTGATCAAAGGGAAAGGTCTGGAAAGGTTTCTTGTTGACTCAAATTGCAAAGCTCTTGGACTGCACTATATTCAAAATTAGTCAATTGTTCCAGTATCACGGGATACTGGAAAAAACTTATATGTATTGGAAAATTATCATTCCTAGTCATGGTATAAGGACACAATTTATTTTTTTCATAATTTTCAGTGTCCATCGGATTTTGATAAATATAAAAGAAGGTCTCTCAAGCTAAAGGCTGTAAAGTACTGCATTATAAATCAAAATTTGTTTTGGAAGGATCCCAATGGCATTTTGTTGAGATGTATTGATGAGGATGAATCAAATTTTATTATGAATGACCTGCATAAAGGTGTTTGCGGAGGACATCAGTACGGGAAAACCACAACATTTAAAATTTTGAGAGCTGGGTACTATTGGCCCACCCTATTTTCTGGTGTGTTTACTAAAATTAGAGCATGCAAGCAGTGTCAAATGTTTGCTAGAAAACACGAATTATGCTCTCTTCCCTTAAATCCAATCATAACAAATGGCTCTCTCCAGTAGTGGGGCTTGGACTTCATAGGAGAAATCCATCTGCCTTCCAGTGAAAAACATAGATGGACCTTGATATCCACTGATTACTTTACGAAATGGATTGAGGCCATCCCGACCAGAAATGCAATCGATAAGGTAATTATAAATTTTCTAGAAGAAAATATATTTTCTAGATTTGGTTGTCCTAGAAAATTAATCACAGATAATGCTCAGGCATTTAAATATTCTACTATCATTGAATTCTATGAAATATATAATGTTACTCTGGCACATTTTTCTCCTTATTATCCACAGGGTAACGGATTTTCAGAATCCTCCAACAAAATCCTGATTAGAATCACCAAAACATTGATGGTAGATAACAAAAAGGGATAGAATTATAAACTGAAATATGCTTTATGGGATGACAGAATTAGCACCAAAAATTCAATGGGAAATTCTCCTTTCCAGTTAGTCAATGGGACATATGTAATTTTCCCAACCTAGCTTGGTTTACCTGTACTAAAATTTCTACAAGAAGAATTGGAAGAACCCAATGACATTCAAAGAAGGTTTTTTTGGATTATTGAGGTACAACAGAGGAGATAAATGTTAAATGATAAATATGAGACTTATCAGAGTAAGGTCAAAACAATATTTGACAAGAAGACTAAGAAAGACAATTTCAAAACAGGGGAGGAGAAGCCAAAACATGGTAGTTTGACAATTTGTGGTTTAGCCCATTTCAAATAGCCAAAATTCTGAACAACAACACTTTTGTCTTACAGAACTTGGATGACAATGAGATATTTGAAGGCCTAGTCAATGTACATTTTATGAAACATTATTTAACCTGAAGAGCCAAGGTTAATTTAGCTTGTACATATTGCTTTATTTTGGTGTGTTTAGCAAATCAAATAAGACTCCATATCCCAATGGAGACACTATTCTACAATTTATCTTCTTATAGTTTGGATTTTCATAAATGAAGAATGGGTGATCTTTAATAAAACAAAGGTCAGAAAAGAACAGGTGAAGGTCACAAGTTTCAGTGGTAGAATTGAAAAAAGAAGGCATTGGTTTGTAGATATTAATGTCTTACAAGGAGAACATTATCCCCAGATGGGGCCAGTGTTAGTCCCTAAGCGTATTACCACCTTTTTGTTCTTAAATTTTATCCTAGTCTACCAAAACCTGTCCTGATGCCTATTTTCCTTTGTTGGTTTCACTTTTTTATCAACATTTTACTTTTCATTTTGGTGTGATTTTCTTTTCTTAATTTCATTTTCATTTGTTTCTTATAGGATACGTTTGAAATTTTGCATAAAAATAAATGTGTCGCGTCACATGTGCTATATAAGTTCATTATCAATGGTTAAAGGAATAAAAAAGGACACAACAATAATGTTACCATTCTTGTAGCACACAAAATCATTATTTCAAGTGTATTTCAAAACCAAAGATCATGCCAGATGTTCTGAAAACACATAGGAGATCATGCAAATGGTTATGATTTTAGATTATGTCAGATATAAATCACTTTCCTATCCTTATGCATGATTTAATGAAAATGAACTCAAATCTTCTTGTACTCTAATCAATTCCAGGTGTTGAGACACAAATTAACACATGCAAAATTATGATTTATTTGTGTTTTAAAAAAGTCTCTAAAATAAATGGAAATGCAACTTAGTGCCATTTGCAATACAAACCCTTATGTGTTAGTTGTTATGTGTAGGTAAATTTGAAAGCCTGAGTAAGGGGAAACCCTAATTCTAATAGGTATAACTAAGCTCGTGGTCAGTGTGGACGTGCCAAAGTGCATTATGTCACAAAAGAAAGGAGGTTGAGTTCTAAGATTGGAACCTGAGGGGATAAAATTATTAGAAGCTTTCCCAAATATTATAAAGAAGTTCAAACAGGGAGAATGCTTTAAGTTCTGTTGCACTTTTCAAGGTCACCATGAAGAAATTTCGATGTTGTTTTCCAAGAATTTCGACGGGTTTCAGACTCAGGATGGAAATGTGATCATTCATGTCACTAAGAATTTAATTGAAGCAACTTGTGGAAGGAATTTAATTGAAGATGGTGTAAGGAATTCAAAATAAATGGCTGAAGGTAGATTGGTAGATTGTTTTAGTAGTGGTCCAAAAGTTTATAACCTGTGAAGGTAGGTTTTCCATAATTCATTTCTACCACATGTGTTTTTTAATGCATTTAAATGGTGATCAGGAAATGAATTTTCCCTTTTACCTGTTAAAAATCTTGACAAAAATGGTGAAGAGGATACATAGTCATCTTAAAACTGCTCATAAAATCTTATTTCACCAAGGTATAATTAACATATTGGTTATGTATGCATTAAGATAAGTTCAAGTGTCTTGGGAAAAATTATTGTCTTCCTTAGGGTTCAAAGAACATGGTTTAAAAACACAAAAGACAACTTCTGACAAGAAAACTAGGGTTTCAACAACAAAGGGAAACACATGAAAAATCACAACAAAGGTATAAGAAGCTTCTCCTATAACTAGAGAGACTAGAACAAGAAAGATGAAGTTCATTTTACAATAGGAGGAAGAAATTAAGGAGCCCAAATTCTCTAGTTGAAAACAAGAATTTTTGGGTTATGATAGAGTTTATACCAAAAGGATGACAAGGAAAAAGACACATGAATTACAAAAGGTAAAAATTGAGCCTAAAACAAAAACTCATGATAGATGAGTTGAGAATCCTCCAATGAAAAGACAGAGCAAAAAGAATAAAGGAAAACATCATGTCAGCTACCCTAACAGACCCAAAATTAGACCTAAGAATAAGTTAAGGCTTAATTAAAAAGCTATGTTCAAACCTTCTCTCAAGAAATAAAATTTGATAATCATAGATGATGAGACCTATGAAACTCCTGATTTTACTAAGAAAGAAAGGTTGGAAATCAAAACCTTAAGGGAAATTCCAATGACGAAAACTAGGAAGGAAAAACAACAACAACCAGTGGTTGAAATGGATTCTTCTCAATCAAATGATGGAACAAAACAAGATTCCACCTATAGTCCATAGATGCAAGAATTGTCACCTGAAACATACAGCTTATCTAAACATGTGAAAGTTGAAATTATTGAAGAAAAATCCCCAGAAGAAAGTCAGTATCAAAGAGAGCCTAAAAAATATAGAAGATTCATCGATCTAAATAGATATGCATCAGAGGAGGATCATGATGAACACAGGGATAAAACATAGGATGCACCAAGGAAACATAGGACTGAGGAATTTTAGATGGACATTAAAGAGTTGAAGCAGGAAAATCAAACACTTGAGACATGGAATGTTAAGTTGCAAGAAAAAATCCAAAAGATGAAAGAAAACCTCAAAACCCAGCGTGAATTGTCAAATAAATTCAGAAAAATGAACATCAAACTGTATTGCAGTAATGTTGTGCTTAAAACTAAATTACAACAAGAAAAGTCTAAAGGGGAAAATTCTACTTAGGGATGAAAGGGCTTCATGTTTTTGGGTTCGTGCATCAAAATAGTGACTATGTAGCTCTCCTTTTGGACATAATAATGGGGAAACACAAGAGATAGAAGATCTCTTTTTGCAAGTAGAATCAACATCATGAATGACATTGATCTAGCATAAAGTTGAAGGTTTAAGTTTTTAGCGTATCAATTGAAAGAACAGTTGTTGCAGATCCTATGTGTAAGGGTCAAAGATATCTTATGAAGTTATGATAGGATATATTTTCCTTATTTTGTTTTTGTCTTATTAAATGTAGTCTCTAATTGATAGTCATATATATAGAGTTTGTTACTAGGTTTTAGGATCTCAAATCCAAATGGAGATCAACTTTTTGTATAAAAAGGGAATTAGATGACAAATTTGGGTTCAAATTTTGTGGGCACAAAGAACATATTGGTCAAAAATTTGTAAAGTTCTAATCTACAGCTATTTGCATTCAATTGAAAGACATTATGATGGTTAGACTATCTTCTTCTATGTCATTATTTCTTTTGTCTTGTTTTTAATGCATCTGAAACTTTTTCAAAGCAATGGTGTATCCTGTTATGTTCCATTGAAATATTTTGTTGATTTAATTCATCTTTTAAGGATTTGCATTTAAAATGATTATTTCGGGTTTCTAAATACTATTTGGGAATTTGAAACTTCTTCTTTACAAGTGAACGTATTGTAACTTGTAATTTTTCTCTTTCATCAGTCTTGATTTTATTCATCTAGCTTATCAGAGTGAAATCCTTTGATTAAGTTGAATGTTGTGGAAACCTGATGTTAAAAGTGTAACTTGATCAACTATTTTCCAACCTATCCATCCACTACCTAATCCACAAACCAAATCTATAAATTTATTTGTTCTATGAATATAAAACATTACAATAATTGAGCTACCCTAGCTAAAAGTGTAACCTGATAAACTATTGTCCAACCTATCCATCCACTACCTAATCTATAAATTTATTTGTTCTACGAATATAAAACATTACAATAATTGAGCTACCCTAGCTAAAAGTGTATCCTGATAAACTATTGTCCAACCTATCCATCCACTACCTAATCTATAAATTTATTTGTTCTACGAATATAAAAAATTACAATAATTGAGGTACACTAGCTTGCCCCTTACCAGTCAGGGACAACTTTAGGGATAAAAGATGGAAAGTTGGAATAAATGGAACATAAGGCTATAGAATCCTTAAAGGGGAGATTCCCTGAAATTTATAAGGTGTCTTAAGGGACTCATGAAAATAAAGGTAGTATTTAGGTTGAACAAATTTCCAATAACAATAATTTTCCTAGGGTATTTAACTCAAATAATGGATTTACTTATGGATGGTCTCCAAAAGGAGTGAACCTTACCAAGGTTGAATAAAGGAATTTTTTTGGGTATGTGTTATATTCTTTGCACGATTAGTCCTAGTGTCTATGTTGTGTTGGGTTTGCGGGGTTAGCGGGCTATGCCCCCAATTTTATTTTGTTTTGTTTTTTGCATTCGTTCTTGGTGACTTTTCATCACGTGGTTTTTTTTTAAGGAATTAGGGTTGTTTACTAATCTGGGTGATTGGATTAGGGGTTTTGGATGCTACATGATCCAATATATATGTATTGTATTATAAAAAATGGAGAGATGATGAATATAAGATTAGAGGTGTAGCTCTAAACAGATTGTTGGTTTTCCTACTTTGGGTTTCCAGGGTAAAAATATCTATGTAATGTGTGTGTGTGTCCCATTGCATCTTTTTTATTTAATTAAGAATTTCTTTGTAGTAATTAATTGTACAAGGATAAAATCTACACTTAGTATTAGATTTGTTATTGGCTTCATAGGGATGCCTTTGTGGTTAATGGTTTGGATCAAGTCTTTGATAAGACTTGTTACAGTGGGAGACATGTGGTATCGATTCTTCAAGTGAAAATAAATGGTGAGTAGTTCGAAAATGGAGATCGATAAGTTTAATGGGTAAAGTTTTGAGTCGTGGAAGATCAATATGTAAGATATGTTGGTGGGAAAAGATCATCGGATTGTTGTGGATCCAGGTACTACACCTACAAGAATGTCAGTAGAAGACTGGTAAAATTTGGATTGGAAGGCGAAGATCACAATTCGATTGTGTCTCTCAGATTCAGTATTATTGAATGTGTTAGGGGAAGCTACAACCAAGGATTTATGGAATAAGTTAGGGGATTTGTATACATCTATGACCTTGGTAAACAAACCATTCCTGCGGAAGAAGTTGTACAACCTGAGGATGAAAGATGGAGACTTGGTCATGAAGCATCTGAATGACTTCAATACAATGGTAAGTCAACTATTATATGTTGATATTAAGAGTTTTGATGAAGGTAAGTGTATCGATTTATTTTTCTCTTTATAAGACTCATGGGATGGTTTGGTTGTGGCCATATGTAGTAATAAAACTAATTTAAGTTTCGATGATGTGGTCTCATCCTTGTTGCAGAGGAGATGAAATGAAAAAACATGGAAGGACATAGAACAAATTCCTTATTTGCAAGAGGATGCTCCCAGGAAAGAAATAGATCTAATTCTTCAAGTGGGAGATCCAAATATAAGGGAAGATCTAAATCTCTCAAAAAGTTTTTAAAGGTATGTTGGAGATGTGGAAAATAAGGGAACTATAAGAAGAAATGTATATCCAAAAGTGTTGAGAGAGGTAAGGGATCTGAATATGCTCCTTCTACAGAAGAAAAAAACTCCATAGAAGAAGGAGGGGATGTGTACTTGGCTTCATAAATCACACATGCATATCATGAGGCATGGTTGGTTGAATCAGGTGAACCTTTTCATATGAATCCTCATAGGGAGTGGTTTTGTGAATATCAAAGCTATGATGGAGGTGATGAATTGACAACCAAAATCATAGGACGAGGAAAATTCAAGTTGAAGCTCATGGATTGACGGATTAGAGAACTCTTTAGTGTTCTACACATCCCATGATTGGCTATAAATTTGATTCTTGTAAGCAAAATCAATGATGCAGGGTTAAAAACAATGTTTGAGAAAGAAACATGTAGGATGGTTTGAGGAGCAATGGTTTTGTTGAAGGGAGTTCATAGTGGAACTTTGTATAAGTTGGAGGGAATCACTATTAGTAATGAGTGAAATAGTTACTTTGTTCCTGAGATTGTGTTATCACTCCGTAAATTTCCTTGGTTGTGGAGGCAAGTCATAGAGGTAACCACAAATCAACTTACAAGATGAAAGTTATTCCTTCCAACCCAGAGAGGGCTCTCTCTTTATAGCTCAGTCAAGAATGGAAGATTATCTAATCAGTACAACAACTAGATCATTGATGATGATAGGGTAGAAAATGGGGTTTGGTTGGGAAAAAGGAAAAAGACCATTGGGCTATGCAGTCAAATTTTGAAAACGAATGAAACTAAAGTCTAGTAGATAGAACCTCTAAGAGGAACAAAGGCTAAATTAGGTGGATGAAACATTCAATTTTGAATTTTTTGTAGGGGGTGAAAGAGGAAAAATGCAACGGATAATAGAATCAGAGAACAATATAGATGAATTAAGACCTAGTTAGGAAGAAAGGATAGAGTTTAAATTATTTGAGTCTAGAGCACCATTTAGATGAATTATGCACTCTTAAATATCAATTTAAACAGAGGAAAAAATGAGATGAAAGTAGGGACACAAGAGATACATGAAAAATATAAGAAACACACTATCATCTCATCACCATTAGAATTTTTTTCATGAAGGTTTAGGACTTCTACATTTTCATTTCATTCAGATTCAAAAATTTACAAAGAAGATAAAAAAATAGTATAGTTCTGCCAAATCGCCCCTCTTTTGCACCTTAAAAGTGCTCAAATATATAGATAAACACCATTACTAAGATAAAGAAGTCAAAATATCATGTTATCGTATGATTTTGAATCTGATTACATAAAAAAGAAGACAATTTGTAAACTAGCTAAAATAGCAAATTCGTTTTGCTGGAAAATAGGGGTCGAAGATAACATCATATATATCGAATAACAATATATGTTTCAAAACGGGGACAGGTTTTTGGAGATGAAACTGTTATTGAGAAAAAATTGTTCCATTTTTTGAAAATTATTCTCCATATTCTCGGGATCAATGCCCAAAGATGATGACTAAAACAGGAAAACATTAAATGATAGAATCTGGAAAAATGGGTCATAAAGATTCGTTCGAATCTCTCAAAATATGAAACCTGTGTAAAAAATGAGAGAGTTTTTTGTTATTGATATAATTATTGACAAAATACTCTCTTGGTTTTCCAAAATCCTCTCCATTTTCTTAGTAAATGATCTTTAAGTTGACTACAAAAACAATCATTTCCAGAACTTGCGTAGCGTGCCCTGCAGACTTTGCATAGCGTGTTTGATTTCTTCATTAAAATTAATTTAGGAGGTGGCTGCAACACTGATGAAGGATGAAAATCACTACTATATCATCCACCAATCATTTTCCAATGTCCTTTAACCCTCTATGTACCTACAACACTTGCGTAGCGAACTGGTGTGATGCGTTGTGTAAATGCATCCTTCAACATTTGCGTAGCGCAATTTGCACAACATAGCTAGTTTTTTCTTCAAAACTCATCCAAATGGTAGCTA
Organism: Picea engelmannii; assembly: GCA_009831015.1. Taxonomy (NCBI): domain Eukaryota; kingdom Viridiplantae; phylum Streptophyta; class Pinopsida; order Pinales; family Pinaceae; genus Picea; species Picea engelmannii. Next base: position 129,620 of record ML815816.1, read on the forward strand.
CAACTTCTATGGAGGATACTCATGAATTTTGGGCCAAAAACCAATCATTTCCCATCTTTTACCATATTTCAATATGCTTGCATAATTTGCGTAGCGCAAGGTCACTACGCAAACTCTGTATAATGCAGTTTTCCAAAAAAATCAAAACTAGTGTATTTTCAAAGGTTCTTAAAAAAGAAAACATGGTACAAGCCTGATCCTAAATATCAACCACCTATGCAAGTAACTGTAACTATTGGAATCTTAGTTGCAACATCCATTGTCTCTTCTAACACTTGGAAAGTGAAATCAACAATCCTTGACTGAACTTCATTGAATTTGAGGAAGAATTCCTTTGTCACTTGCGCATTGTAACCCTGGATATTCTCACAAAACCTCATGCAACCAACCTGGTCAAATGAAACCCTGAAATCTAGATCATAATTCACCAGCTCTAAAGTCTATGGTTCACACCTCAACACACTACCTCCTTTGTGATATTTATTCCTTGCTTGAGTAGCCATGATGTGGATGCAAGATAAACCTGAGACTATCAAGGGTAGAAGGGTCCAAGGGATAAAACTCAGACATGGAACCTTGCACAACAAACAAGCAGGGACAGGGTTTGCTCAAATTTTCCATAGGGAACTCAATTATGAAAAATGAAAGTTTTAACAATGGCAGGTATTAAGAACCCACTTTGGCTCTCTGGTATTTACAAAGAAAAAATGTAGAGGAACAGGGGATGCATAGCGAAATTCTACTGTACATAATTTGTGTAGTAGGTGAACTGGTTTGCGTAGCATATGGGTTTCTTGAATCTTTCTTGAAAGGAAGGGGTTGGTCGAAGGTCAAGAACTCATGCAGATGGATAAAATTTGGTAATAATACATGCTTAAGCTGGTAGAAAGTGATTTGAAAGGGGAAATATTCATTTTTTGGATGACAAGATAGCTCAAGCTGCTTCAAGCAACTTGTGTAGCATGCTTACACAACGCACACATTTTTTCTGCAGTCAAGGTACAATTAGCATGAAACGCCATCATAACCCTTTTTGTTGACTTCATCATGTATCATGATGCTCATCAAGACTCTTTGAAAATGACTTTCCCTCCTAGACTTTACAACTTCACTTATGACATACCATTTCAATTTTTATAAATCACTTCAAATCATTGAACCAAATTGAAATGCATTGGTCTTCTAAAGACCAAGGCGTGACTTTGTAAACTACTAAATCCTTATAATTCTACCTTGAAAATACTGATGCTAACAGATTGGAGTTGAAGAAGAAAAACTCCTACAGTCTCTAGAGAAAATACTATATTGTGGCATCAAAGACTAGGGAATATTGGAGAGAAGGGCCTCCGACTACTACATGGTAAAGGTGTGGTTGAAGGTATGTCTAAATTCTCTTTGGATTTTGATTTATGTGAACATTGTGTATATGGGAAGAAAAATTGGGTAAAACTCCCCTTTGATGCAATAAGGGTAGAGGGAATTTTATAGTTGATGCATATTAATTTGATTGGACATGTGTCGGTTCCATCACTAGGAAAATATGTGTAGTATGTACCATTTATAGATGAATTATCAAGGAATATATGGATATATTTACTCGTGAAGAAATTTGAAGTATTTGATAGGTTTAAACAGTTTAATGTTCTTGTGTAGAAAAAGATAGAGAAAAGAATTAAGGTGTTGAGGATGGATAGTGGTGGAGAATTATGTGGAAATGGATTCAAAGAATTTTGTAAGAAGTGTAGTATAGAAAGGAAGAATACTACTCCATATACACCTTAGCATAATGGATTTTCATAAATGATCAACATGACACCAATAGAAACATAAAGGTGCATGCTTAGTGGTGTCAGGTTATGACAAGAATCATGGGCAGAGGTAGTGGGTACAACATGTTACATGATCAATCGATCACCCTCATCAATTGTTGGTTGTGGAGCCTGATTATCTTCCTGATTCAGAGGTCTTTTGCTTTCAGCCATGTTTATACCCCATGAAGTATTTACACCCTAGAAGTATGTACACTCTTCCACGCAAGGGAGTGTAGAGGGGGGTACCCCCTCTGTGGGGTCCGAGGGGCTATCCCCTCGGCTGGGGGGTCTGGGGGAAAGCGGGCCCCTAGCAGGGGTTTGGGGGCAGCGTCCCCCGATGGGGGTTCGGGGGAAAAGCCCCCAAAGAAAAAATTGCCTTGTAAATGTATATTGTAATTTCATTGTAAATCTGGACCGTTCATTATAAGGTCGCAGATCTAATGGTAGAGATTATGTTAGGGTTTTTTCCCCTATAAGGCAACCCTCTTTTATGAGGGAAATGTATTGCAGTTATGGTTGAGTGTGAATATTGTATTCTTAGATAGGAGACTATGAGAGAAAGAAGATGAAGTTACAACGGGTTTGTTGTAGGTTGTATCCCTTCATATGTTGGATAATAATAAAGGAAGGACCTGGCAATTTCTCTGGTGGACGTAGCCCACACTTGGTGAACCACGTAAATCGGTGTCTCTATTGTATTGTGTATCTTCTGTGTTTTGTTTCTGCATTTGTTTTATTTTATTACTCCATGGTCCTGTTTTTCTAACAAGATAGTGGTGGAGAATTCTGTGGAAATGAATTCGAAGAATTTTGTAATAAGTGTAGTATAGAAAGGAAGAATACTACTCCATATACACCTTAGCATAATGGATTTGCATAAAGGATCAACATGACACCGATAGAAACATAAAGGTGCATGCTTAGTGGTGTTAGGTTATGACAAGAATCATGGGCAGAGGTAGTGGGTACACCATGTTACACGATCAATCGATCACCCTCATCAACACTACATGAAAATACTCCACATGAGATATGGACTGTTAAGAAACCTTCTTTGATACATCTCATGGTATTTGGTTGTGATGCCTATGTTAACATTCCAAAGGAAAATAGGAGTAAGCTAGATAAAAAGGATGAAAAATGTATCTTTATTAGGTATAAAGATGGTATGAAATGTTATAATCTTTGGAACCTGGAAATTAATAAGGTAATATATAACCAAGATGTGGTATTTATAGAAATCAAATATGTTATCAAACAAGAAGTCCTACCAAGGAAGGAAGAACCAGATAAAATAGAGTTTGAGTTGAAGGATGATGAATTAGACTCTATAGAAGAACAACAATCAGAAGAACAAGATCCTCATACTCTAGTATTGAGGATATTGGTTCAGGAAAGAACGAAACCGAAAAGTTATACCACGCCCGATTTCCATTCAATTTTTTCTTTGTCAATTACTGAAGATTATACTAGAACTTTTAGGGAGGCAATGGATTTAGAGGATGGAAAACTCTAGAAAAAGGCCATCGTTGAAGAAATGGCAGCCTTAAACACTAATGTGGCTTGGGATCTAGTGGAGTTGTCAACTAGAAGAAATCCCATTGGAAAAAAATGGGTGTTTGAGAAGAAGCTAAATGTAAAAGGCAAAGTGGATAAACACAAAACTTAGTTAGTAGAAAAAGGTTATTCCCATGTGTCTTTGGTGAATTTTTTTCTCTTGTTTCCAAGTTAAATTCTATTAGATTTCTTTTATTTTTTGTTGTTGCATTTGATTTTTAAGTAGAACAGATGGATGTGAAGACAACATTCCCACATGGGGATCTAGAAGAATAAATCTACATGAAGTAGCCAGAAGGATATGTTGTGAAGGGAAAGAAAGAGCTAGTATGTAGGCTAAAAACGTCCCTATATGGATTAAAGAAATCACCAAGGATGTAGTATCAAAAAAATGATACTTATATGTTGGGACTTGGCTTCACAAGGAGCAAAGTGGATCACTATGTGTATTTCAAATTAATTGGTGATAACATTATTTATTTGGTCTTGTATGTGGATGATATGTTGCTGATAGGAAATGACAAGGAGATTATCCAGGATGTGAAAACGCAGTTGTCCTCTAAGTTTGACATGATATCTTGGTGCTGCAAATTTCATTTTGGGCATGGAAATTAAAAGAGATCGGGAAAACATGAAAATTTGGTTAAATCAGAGGAAAATGTCGAGACAATATTGCAGAGGTTTAATATGAAGAAATGTAAACTGGTCAGGGTCCATATTCCTAGAGGTGTAAACTTATATGTGAATCAGTGTCACAAGATATAGGAAGAGGAAGAGGACATGTCTCATGATATGTATGCTAGTGCAGTTGAAAGTTCAATGTATGCAGCGATCTGTACTAGACCAGACATTGCACATGTAATGGGATTTTTGAGTAGGTATATGTCAAAACCAGGGAAGAAGCATTGGACAACAATAAACAATTTTTTTTGGTATTTGCATGGCACTACTAGTTATGGATCGTACTACTAAGGAAGAACATGATTGGATAGAGCATTGGACATACATGGGTTTGTTGATGCAGTTTGGGATGGAGATTTGGATCGCAGAAGATCTACAAGTGGGTATGTGTTTAACTTGTTTGGAGAAGAAATCATTTGAATGAGAAAAAGATAGTCTGTAGTGGCACTCTCAACTACAAAAGATACTCATGCATGGAATCCACTCATGCAAGAAAATAAGCAGTATGGTTACATACATTGTGTTAAGGTATTGGGTTGGTACAACAAGCTTTAAGGATATATTTTGATAGTCAGAGTATAATATTCCTGACAAAGAACCCATATTATCATTCAAAGGAAAAGCATATTGATGTTCAATATCACTTTGTGAGAGACATGATTGAAAAAAAGGTGTTGATGATGAAGGTGGAAATTTTGAAGAATGTTGAATATTCATTAAAAAAATCTATGAGCATTGATAATTTCTCTTGGTGTAGAGGATCTATAGGCATTGTTTTTTTGGATTGTTGATTATGTAACCCTATAACCCCTTGTATGCAAACAAAAAAATAAGTGGGAGAATGTTGGGTAAGTGTTATATTCTTTGCATGACCAATCCTAGTTTTTGCATTGCATCGAGTGCATGGGGGGTCATAAAGGGGTCAGATCCCCCTATGCGGGGGTTTGGGGTAAATGCCCCTGATTTTGTTTTGGAATTTTTTGCTTCTTTTTTTGGAAATGTTTTGGCATATGATTTTTGTTAGCACTAGAAGTCACCCTCCGATTACAGAGAGGGTAAGCCCAGTACCCATCATTTTGTATGTCACAAATTATTTTAAAGAGGTCAAATGAGTCCAGACTCAAGATGATATCTCTTTAACTCAGAAAACTGGACTGTTATGCACAGGAAAGTTTTTCAAAACCATCAAATCAGACCCTAGACTTAGGATAAACGCCATTTGTAGTTTTTCAAGCCCCTTTTCTCGCATTTTGACCAAGGTGCCACTTACTTAGGGAAAACAACCCCCCTTACAATAATATGTATTAACATTAGGCTCCATGGGAGATAGAGTCCTCCCTATGAGGCTCTAAGATCTTCAGTAGTTCCAGTCACCTTCTGCATTGGGCTATGGAGTCGATCTCAAAACATCCTGCTGAGGAAATACAAGCCAACAAGCACACTATTCTAAAAACGAAATAAAAACACATGGGCTCCAAAAGGAGCTTATTTATGTACACACCTAAGATAATTGATTTTTACAAAGTGCTAGGTTAAAGTAAACTTCCACCATAGCCATTCAAGTGGATTCCTAACTAGAAACTCACTTACTCTGTCAGTGATTGATAACATATAATGCAATCATGACAACAGAATGATTGCATCTTTTATCCTCCCTCCTAGTGCTGAAATCAGGATAAAGATGGGTGGCTCCAAAATATGAAGGAAATGAAACTCCATGTACTCCCTTACCGGCTCATAGAACGAGTGACAAAATCCATGAAGTTGACAATATAAGGCCTGCTCTTCTTTACAGTTACTCATTTATGGTTGGATGTCTCTAGTAAGCACAGGTGAGTGGATCCCAGGTGATGGCTACTGACTTATAGGCTCTGGGCAGGATATAAATGGCTCCTTTGGCTATTCCTCTCCTTCTTCATGGCTCTCCCAAGGATCGGAGTCATAATTATCATAAACAGGACCCATGGGAAATCTCTGCTCTTGGTCTTCTGTAGGCCTAGGATGGTTGATTTCCATAAAAAAAATTTCCTCAATGTATAAAGGAAATAGATATGTTGCATGTTGTTGGAACTCCTTCATATCCAGCTTAGAATTTTATTCATAGTTGTCATACACAGGCTGGATTCTCCCTAAGTCATCAAAAATTGATGCAGGGATATGTTTCTCTTCATATGAATATACAACTATTTCTTCATTTAAATCTGAGACAACATGTGCATTAGAGGCAGAATATGCTACCCCTATGGCTATGCAATCCTTAACCTCACCATCGTGAGCAAGGCATCCAATAACATCTTCTCCTAGGACTGGAAACCTCTCTGCGTCCCCTTCAAACAAGCAGCAAGCATGTTTTGACTTCGGTTTTTCTAATTCTGCAGAAAGTGCTTTTACCTGCTCCAACAAGTCACCCAAAGAATCTCCTTCATATTCAAAACCTTCATCTTCATAGATTCCATCAGACACAGCCATATCTTGAATACAATCTTTATATTCCTCACAACAATTATGACATATTAACTCAAAGGAACAAAAATTTTGACAATGCCTATTGAAAGATGCATGAAATTCTCCCAGGGAGCTGATGCTAGTAGGGGGTAAAGAGTGATACCATTCATTCGCATCTCCTGCTAATGAGAACATGAACATCTTCAACAATACATCCTCATGATGTATCTCCCACTGATGCATGAGTTCATGAAACTCATGGAGATGTTGAACAGAGTTGTCCTCTTTACACTCTTTAAATATGGGGAAATAATCAACCCACTCGTCTGGAGTAGGAACAACATTAGGAAAATTAGGAACAATAGAAAAAATTAAGGGAGAAAACCTTCGAGCCAATATTTTTTCCATTTCGAACCAGTGGAGTCTCCAATAGATTCTTTAATCATGGAGTCGCCAGGTGAATGATATGAAGAATGAGTGTGTCTAGTATTTGTTCACCATGAAAGACCAAATATGACCGGTGTGTCACTAGTACATATTATAAAAATCCTGATGTTTTATTTGCGGCGTTATGGACAAAATTGTCCATATTGTCGCAAAATAGAGGAAATTTATAAAAAAAAAAATCATGTTGTTCGATAACATCGTTCTTGCCACGTTGACATCTCTCTTGCCACGTTAATGTCTCTCTTGCCACGTTTTCCACTAGAACGTCTCTCTTTCCACGTTTGTGAAGTTATATGTCGCAATTGCGACGTTTTGGAAACTAGGTTTTCCCCTCCAACGATCACCTTAGTATGTTCACCAAGTCAAAATACCAATGGTCACTTAGGAATTTTTTACGTCGAAATTGTGACGTTACAAAATCTATAAATATGTTGCATCTGACGGATGTTGCAACAAGTTTTCTATAATAACGACGCTTCAAAAAGGGTTTGCGGGTCTTCTCGGCGAACAAAAAATAGATATTTGGCACTAGACACATTTATTAACCATTTGAAATAATCCTTAAAGATTTTAGGCCACCATAGTCTTGAACATAGGATTTTTTGGGTTGTCTCGGTAAGAGAGGAATGCCCCCCTACTATGCCAAAATATGCCTTGCTAATCAAATTATTTGTTTCCAATGGTTGCACACATTTTATTTGTATATCGTTAATTTGGACTCTATATAAATTACCTACTACTTTTTTTAATTAGAGTGTCTTTTGAACTAGAATTCATCTATTTGTCATACTCATCTTGTCTAGTGCCTTTTTGTGCCACAAAAAATAATGGACATCCTCTAGATAGCCTGATGCAAGTGGAACCTTGAACATGTTAGCATTAGGAAAGTCTCCTTCCTCCTCTCCTTCAAGTTCCCTATTTCATATCCATGACAGATAATTAAGTTTAACATTGGATTTCCCTAATTTGACACAAATTTTGAAGTCATATTCTTGGAACAACATCAACCATCGACTTATGCTTCCAGAGTTTATCGACTTGTTTACTATATATATCAAACTCTAAATT
>ML815817.1:15305-32408 GCA_009831015.1 Picea engelmannii
ACTAGCCACCCCCGAGCTGAGACCACGATGTCCTGAGACCTGCGTCTCTCTGTCTGCCAGTGCCCAGGAGCAAAGGTTGCAATCCCCTCCTCTCTGCGGTCACTCACTCTGCATAGAACTGCCAGAGTTCCCCTCGCGTCCACATGCTCCTCTCAATCACATCTGCCATACGCCTTATCCTCTCGCGAGTTTGCGTGTGGCGCGATTTCCCTCGCACTGATCAGGCCTGACAACTCTATGGATGGGCGGTTCACCATCCCATCCCTCATCAAGCCATCCACCTACCAGTCTTCGAGCCATTAAGTTTCAGGGCCAGCGAGCCGCTTTTGGTTCTCTGGGCCAGTGGAGTCCAAATACGGTATTTAATTCTCAGTGGAAGTTAACGCCACCTTTTCAGGTGCCTTCCACCGCCATCGTGGTCTCTTTTTCTGCACATCCTCTCTCAGCAGTCCTGTAATATAAATTCATAATGTTATTTACATTTATCGACCTTCTTCATAAGGTCCCTTCACATCATACATTCACATTTTCATCATGCTTTAGCATGGTAATTCCTGTATTAGGATTAATTACAAATTTGGGGGAAACAGGGTGTTACACTTCCATTGACTTCAATGTTTTCTGCAAGGAAGCGGGGATCAAAGGGAGTTGACATTTCCTTACAACCTGTATTAGAATGGTTTTATGGAAAAGAAGAATAGGTCCATTGTGAATGTTGTAAAAAAAATGATTCATGATCACAATCTACCCATGTTATTATGGGAAAAGGCATCCATCACAATAGTTTATGTTCAGAACAGGAGTCCTCATCAGATATTTGGAGATAAGACTCTTGAGGAGGAATTCATAAGAGTGAAGCCAAAGGTCATCCATTTGACGATATTTGGTTTTCCAGTATGCATCCATGTGCCCAAGTATAAGAGGAAAAGGTTATAACCTTCTCAAAAGAAGGGTACTTTTGTGGGATACATTGAGACTTTGAAGGCCTACAGAATCTACATTCCAGGAAAATGTCATATTGAGGTTAGTTGTGATGTCACCTTTGATGAAGAGGTAACCTTTAGGAGTTCTAGAGAGTCTCATATGGAGATTGATAGTGAGGAGCATGATGATATGAAGGATATGGGTATTGATCCCTCTATTTGAGTTGTTAATCCTTCATATTATCAGGAAGATTCATTAGAGCCAGTGGATCTACCTCGAAATGTTGTCATAACTAGGAAGAGGCCATCTTGGATTCATGACACTTTGCAAGATGAAGAGGGGCATGCATCTCCTAGTGGTACTTGTAGAGAGATAAAATGACCTTAGAGGTTCTTTATTTATATGGAATTGATGAGTCACATCATTGATTATGAACCTTCCAATTATGAGGAGGTAGTAAGCCAATGGGTTTTGAAGGATGCCATGATGGAAGAGTATCAATCCATCATGAAGAATAATGTGTGGGAGATAGTTCTGATACCATAGGGGAATTCAATGGTGACTTCCAGGTGGATCTATAAGATCAGGCATGCAGCAGATTGCAACATCGAGAATTACGAAGAGAGGTTTGTGGTGAGAGGATTCTCTTAAAAGGGGGGGTGGACTATGAGGAGAATTTTTCTCTAGTCCCCAAGTACACTTCCATCAGGACTATTATTTCTCTTGCCTCAGTTATAGGCTCAAGATTACATCATATGGATGTGAAGGTCATGTTTGATCCAGTTGGATATTGGTAGCCACCCACCTATTCCAACTGGCTCCTCTTGTTTGTTTTTAGTTCAGCATTTTCTTTTGTAATTCTTTGTAATTGTGGGTTCTACACTTATGGGGTTGTCTGAATCCCTACACATCTTCCAGGTGGATATTGGTGGCCTCTCACCTAATCCAACAGGCTTATTTTTTATGTTTTCATGTCAACACATCTTATTGTACTTCCAGGGCCATTTTAGAGGCCTAAACAGTGTTTTTTTGGCTCACCATATTAAAACTATAGATGGAGTCAAATTTTGATAGTGAAATGTGTATTTCTTTGAAATACCTTTCCAATGGGCTATCACACACCTAAAACAGAGGTTGTATCCAAAATTTACGACCCCAGGAAGTTGAGGTACCAATTTACCCATAGGGGCCCACATGACTTTTGATGTTTCACCTCCTAGGGTTAGGTTTTTGGATGTATAGGGTTTTGGCATTCATGAGTAATATCAAAAAGGCCTTTAGAGCCTCACTGTAATTTTCTTCTTAGATGGATGCATGTAGTAGCCACATCTCTTCTCAAAGATAGCTACCACCATTCGAGCAGGTGTTTCAATTCTGCAATTTTACAGTTTCAGCCTATTTCATTATTCAATAGAAGATATTTTTCACTGGATATCTATGATATTATTCATATCTCCATGTTTATTGTATTTAGTATGTTAATCTGTTCGTTCTGCTCCTAAATCTAGATCATTGATATCAGAGTGGTCTGCTCTTCACTTAATTTTCTTTGTGCATGTTCCCAACAAGATCTAGGTACAAGAAGTTGGGACTTGAACCAATCGATCCATTGCAATATTGGTCGTGCCAAGCTCGACAAAAACCCATGGGGGACAAAAATAAATATGATGGAGTACGATATCCTATTACAATGTTGCTCGAGGAAACCCTCGCACGACAAAGGAATGAAATGATGGACAACTTCGCATGGATCCTTCGACAACTACCCACAGGACAAGCATATTCATCAAGTGGCCATGCAACCCCCTTCAAGGTACAGGTAAATTTTGATATTCTATTATTTGAAGGACTGATAGATGCGGATGGTGTAGATAAATGGTTGAATATGATCGAAGGCTATTTTTCGGTCCACAATTTTTCCGATAGGGAAAAGATCACTTTTTCACTCCTCAAGGTCATTCCCCATGTTAAATATTGGTGGGATACTTACTCTGACCAAAGGGTCATAGAGGAATCTACAATGTTTTTGGTGGCCCCTACATGGGATTTCGTCTGGGATGCCATTAAAGAACAGTACTACCCTGTTGGAAGCTATGAAGACAAGTACACCAGATGGACCACCCTATGTCAAGAAAGGGACCAGACAGTACCAGATTTCACCAATATTTTCCATACCTTGTGCACCAAATTAGGTATCAAAGACACTGAGTGTCATATGGTGCTCAAATACCATGGTTTTTTGCATAGATACATTCAAACAGAAATGGAGTTTTTGGACATTGCCTCATTGGGCACGGCTTATAGATATGTTGTCAAGATCGAGCATAAATTTAAGTAGAAAATGAGATAGTTTGGATCTGCAAACCCCTCACAACCGAAGTAGGGAAAAGGCAGCCCTAACCCACACATCAAGGGACCAAGTCGATATGGTCACCCTCAGTACAACCAGTCCAAGCCACAACACAAGAAGGGCAACGAGAATATGAAGAAGAACACAAGAAAATGGTGTGGGTACCATAGAATCCCTTGGCACAACACCAAAGACTGTCGCTCCAAGTAGTCACTCGTGGATGAACTGAAGACTTATGAGTCAGAGATTGATTCTGATTCTGAAAAAAATCCTGAAGGAGGGAAGTGGATTATCAATGTTGAACCCAGTGCCACTGTCGCTACCACCAAATTTTTTCTAAGCGAACCAAAAGAACCAGAGGAAGGGGAACGCCTCTTTCACTCAGAGATGTGGGTAATGGAGGCTTCGCTTCATTTCATTGTCGATAGCGCTAGTCAAAAGAACCTAAATTCAGCATAGGTTGTCAAGCAGTTGGACCTGCCAATGACACCACACCCTCAGCCATACACCATCGACTGGCTTCGCCAAGGAAGAGATCTTCGTTTCATCCAGCAGTGTTGTCTGTCCTACAGCATCAAGCCTTTCAAAGATGATGTATTTTTTGATATTTCTCCCCTTAAAGTTTTGGATGTGCTTTTAGGACAACCATATTTGTGGAAGCGTCATGTTGTGTATGAGTCTAGACCCAACAGTGGTATTATTACTTTGGTTAGACAATTGTACAGGATACCATAGGTAGCATCACCTTCTGTTATTTATTTAATATTTGATAAGAAATGCAGTAAGTTCATTTCATAGACTGGGAAGTTTGTATTCTTTGTGATCCTTGCTCATAGTAAGAAGAAGGTCGTCGCCACATTTTTGGCCTATACACATAGCCTCACTTTGTAGCAGAAGCAAGTGGATGGGATTGTGGAAGACTACAGAGACATATTCTCCTCACCTACAAGGGTACCGACACACTGCCAATTCAAGAATCAAATTGATCTAACCCCGGATGCACCTCTACCTAATGGACCAGTATATCATCGCTCACTGATGGAAAATGAAAAAATCAGGTGTCATATCCAAGAGCTTATTAAAAAGTGGCACATCATACCCATATCCTCCCATTGCAGAAGCCCGACTATACTAGTGCAGAAGAAGGATGGGACTTGGCGACTCTACATTGATTACAGAGCCTTAAAAAAAATCACAGTTAGGAACCGATACCCCATTCCCAAGATTGATTACCTTCTTGACCAACTCAAGGGGGGAAATTTCTTCAGCAAGATTGACCTAAAGTATGGCTACCACCAGGTTCCTATCGAACCAACTGATGTATGGAAGACAACCTTAAAATCTAAAGAAGGTCTCTTCGAATGGATAGTCATGCCCTTTGGCTTAACAAATTCACCAGCCACTTTCATGAGGTTGATGGATGATGTATTGAGACCCTTCACCAACTCATTTGTGGTGGCATATTTGGATGACATCCTCATCTTTAGAAGAATGTGGGAGGAGCACATGTGTCATATTTGGTAGGTTTTTAGCACTCTGTGGCAGCACAAGCTATATGCCAACTTGGAAAAATGCTCTTTTGGCATGAACAGGGTCCAATACTTGGGCTACATTGTTGATGAGCATGGGGTACATGTTGATCTAGCTAAAATACAATTCATTCATGATTGGCCAGCCCCGACCACACTGACTGAGCTTCGGAGCTTCTTTGAACTAGCCAACTTCTATCGATGGTTCATGTTGGGATTCTCCCATATTGCATGGGCCCTCAGCCAGGTGACCAAGGGCGGTGGCAGGGCCAAGTTTGTGTAGGGGAAGAAACAACAACGAGCATTCGATGATCTGAAGCATTACTTGTTCTCATCTCCAGTACTCTCCTTTCCCGATCTGTAAAAACCATTTGATATTGAGACTTATGCATCCGACTATGTTGTGGGCGCAGTTCTCACTCATCACTGTCATCTGGTGGCATACCATAGTGAGATACTCTCATATATTGTCCGAAAATACCCCACTTATGACAAGGAAATGTATTCCATTGTACAAGCATGTCATCAATGGAAACATTACATTCTAGGAAAGGAGACGATCATACACACCAATCACAAGCCTTTGCAGTTCATACAGACACAGGGGAAATTGCAGAATGATCGTCGTCAGAAGTGGTCCACCTACCTGCAGCAATTCCATATCAATATCAACTATAAGACAAGTATCTCAAATCATGTAACTGACTACCTTAGTTGACCTCCTATGGGTGCACTCACCACTGTGCTCCATTCCTATGGAAATGAAGCATCTGAGTGGCCTCAACTTTATCAGCAAGATCTCGACTTCACCACCACCTATCATCTCTTGGGTACAGGTGTGATTGTCACTGATTTTCACATCCAAGATGGACTATTATGCCACCTGGGCCATCTTTGTTTTCCTACAAGCAAGTGTGCAAATCTTATTTGGGAATCCCACTACAGTCGGATGGCGGGACATTTTGGCATGGAGAAAATTGTGGTTGTTCTACAGAAACATTTTTATTGGCCAAAACTTCGACAGGACTTCAGCAATTATATCAGATCTTTCACTTCATGTCCCATTTCCAAGCCATCCATTAAGAACAAAGGCTTATACACCCCTCTTCCTACTCCTGAAAATCCTTGGAAATTCATCTCAATGGATTACATGTCTGGCCTTCCATCCACCAAGCAAGGAAATGACTGTGTATTTGTCGTCATTGATTGGTTTTTGAAGATGGCCATCCTCACAGCCTATAAGAATAATATCACAGCGGAAAATAATGCTAAGCTCTTCTTCGAATGAGTGTGGGTCCACTTTGGGATACCACAGACCATCATCTTCGACCGAGACAACAGGTTCCTCGGCACATTTTGGTCAAGTCTCTGGTCACTGTTGGACACCAAGTTCACAAAATCCACTACTTTCCACCCCCAAACAGATAGCCAAGTAGAGTTCATCAATCGGATGATTGTGCCCATCCTGCACATGTACAACTCTAAGCATCCATGTACATGGGATGAGAGTCTCCCTTATGTTCAACACAGTTACAACAGGGCTCTCCATAACTCCATCGACCATAGCCCATTTCAGGTGAGGCTGGGATTCCAACCCTTGGGACCCATTGATGTTTCACTTCCTCTTTCCACCACACAAATAGAATATTCCCATGATAATTCTACATTAGACAAAGCCACCAAATTCATTGAGAGGATTCAGCACATCTGCCACCAGGTCTAGGATATTTTGCATAAATCCAATGCTAAATACAAGCAGCACCATGATCAACATAGGGTACCACGCCATTTTAAGGTTGGTGACAAATTTTGGTTACATTTTCATGGTCCCCATTGGAAGCTCTGCCCACTTCGCAATGGGACTTAAACTATCACCAAGGTCGTGGGTAGCGATGATTTTGAGCTCAACACTCCACCCTTCCTTGGCCTGCACCTAGTATTCAATGTGGAACTCCTTCGACCATATTTCCACCATTATTGGACAACTCAAATATCGCAGAACAACTGACACCCACAAAGCTCAACCCTGACTTCATGGAACAAGAATCCAGTGATCAGATAGTGGACACACAGGTCAAGGGAACTCACCAACAGAGGATCTAGCTTTACCAGGTTGTCAAGGCAAGGCAAATCCTACACCAAGGCAAGTGGCTCACCCAGATCCAAATCCATCATAGTTTTCCTCACCTGGTGGGGGAACTCTATGCAATGGAGACCATTGTTTCCTAAGGGGAGAGGATTGATCCAGTTGGCTATTGGTGGCCACCCACCTATTCCAACTGGCTCCTCTTGTCCATTTTTAGTTTAGCACGTTCTTATGTGCTTCTTTGTAATTGTGGGTTCTACACTTCTAGTGTTTTCTGAATCTCTACACATATTCCAGGTGGATATTGGTGGCCTCTCATCTAATCCAACTAGCTTATTTTGTATGTTTTCATGTCAGCGCATCCTGTTGTACTTCTAGGGTCGTTTTGGAGGCCTAAACAATGTTTTTTTGGCTTGCCATAGACAAATTGTAGACAGAGTCAGAGTTTGAAGACGTAATGTGTAGTTCTTTGAAAGACCTTCCAATGGGCTATCATGCACCTAAAATGGAGGTCGTATGAAAAAGTTACAACCTCGGGATGTTGAGGTACCAACTTACCCATAGGGGCCCACATGAATTTTGATGTTTCGCCTCCTAGAGTTACGTTTTTGGATGTATAGGGTTTTGGCATTTATGAGTAATATAAAAAAGGCCTCTAGAGCCTCATTGTAATTTTCTACTTAGACGGATGCACGTAGTAGCCACATCTCTTCTTAGAGATAGCTACCACCATTCAAGCAAGTGTTTCAGTTCTACAGTTTTACAGTTTCATCCTATTTCATTATTCAATAGAAGATATTGTTCACTGGATATATGTGTTATTCTTCATATCTCTTTGTTTATTGTATTCAATCTGTTAATCAGTTTGTTCCGCTCCTAAATATGAATCAACGTTCCTCGGCAATGGGATTGAGGAAGAAGTGTACACAGATCTCAACCTCGGGGATTTGTGATACATGGGAAGGAGTCTCATGTTTGCATATTAAAGAAGGCTTTGTATGGACTCAAGAAGGCACCCAAGGCATGGTACCTAGGAATGATGGATACTTGATGATTTTGAACTTCACCAAGAGTGATGCAAATCCCAACCTTTACTAAAAGGTTGTTGATGGTGATCCATCAATATTGGTGTTTTTTGTTGATGATTTGTTCCTTACGGGGGTAGAGAGACTCATTATCAAGTGTAAAAGGGAGTTATCCTAAGATTTTGAAATGAAGGATCTTGGCTTGATGCATTATTTCTTGGGATTGGAGGTGTGGTAGAAACCAGGTGATATCTTCCTTGGACAAAGAAAGTACACAGTTGATATCTTGAGTAGATTCAGTATGATGGACTGTAAGTCCATGGCTCCACCTATGATGAAAAATATGAATAAGCTGAGTGATTCCACTTTAGATTCTGATTTTGTGGATCCCACTATGTACAGGAAGATAATTGGATCCTTATTGTACCTGGTCAACACCAGGCCAGATATTTGATTTGCAGTGAGCACCCTTAGCCATTTTATGGTTGAGTCAAGGCATTTCCATTGGGTTGCAGTGAAGAATCTGTTGAGGTACATGCATGGTATAGTTGGATATGGTCTGAGATATGTCTTAGGTGGTGAAGTAAGGCGGCAAGAATATAATGATTATGACTGGGAAGGGAGTGAAATGGAAAGAAAGAGAACCTCAGGGTGCTTCTTCAGCTTAGGATTAGCTATCATATCATGGTTTAGTAGCAAGCATGATTTTGTAGTACTCAATATAGAAAAAGAGGAGTATATTGCAGCTAGCGTCGCCAGTCGTGAAGAAACATATCTTCTGAATATTCTTGTGGGACTATTCGATTAGGAGCTAGAGACAACCTTGATACATTGTGATAATCAACGATGTGTCAATCTTTCCAAAAATACAATATTTCATGACAAGTTTAAGCACATTGAGATCAAATTTCACTTCATCTGAGACATGGTACAGAAGGCAGCAGTAAATCTCCAGTACATAGCCACAGATGAGTAGATTGCGAACATTCTCACCAAGCCTTTGTCTAGGGCGAAGTTTGTATACTTCAAATACAAGATTCACATGATGCAGAATGTCTCCCTCACTGAGAGGGAGTCTTGATATTTCAGCATTAGGCAGACATTCTCCCAGATTGGTCATGTTGATTTGACCAAGGGAGAATGATACATTCACTCATGGGGCCATGTTAATTTGGCTAGTGGTTAATGGATCATGTGTATTTTTTCTCCTAGTATTCATGTTGATTTCATAAGGAGTGATAAAGACTCGAGATTCTCTCATATTCCCTTCTCCAGGATGGAGTGATCTATTTTTTTATAGGGCATGTTTGACTTGTTTATAAGTCTATTATAATGTTGAAGATGTAGGATCAAGAGACCCCTTGTGAGGAGGGGCTTCTTAATGAATCTACGCAACATTAGAGCCCTATATTAATTAGACGTGCATGTGAAGAAATTATCGTCAACATAAATATAATATTTAAATAATATATTTATAATATAATGTATAAATATAAATAATTAATAATTAATTAATTAATGAAAAAACAATAATGGAAAAGACATGTCCATTAATGAAACGAAACTCCACCCAAGTATATATATCGGGGCCCTCAATTGTAATATATCATCTCATATAATATTTACTTACAATAACCTCTCATCAAGTTCGCTAAGTCTTGTTGATATTTTCAGTGTGTAATTATTCTATGATAACAGTAGCATTTAAACCATAAGGAAATAATTATCAGATCTGAAAATCAAAAAATTCAACAACTAACACTAAGGCATATTTGAGAATCATACCACTTGGATCTTATGAGTGCTTGATTGGTATGTATTGGCTAGAAATTCAAGGATGGTGCAAGGTATTCCAAGGCTTATATCTATCCAGGAGATTTCAGCATTGCAGTTGAAAATTAGTTTTAGAAAAGGGTGCCAGATATATGCATCCCATATGGAAGAGATGATGAGGGATAAGGATCCAAGTCTTGAAGATTATCCAGTAGTGAATGAGTATGAATATGTGTTTGAGGAGTTTCCAGGATTTCCACCAAAGAGGGATATAGATTTCTCAATTGACTTAATTCCTGGAGTTTCCCCAGTATCTAAGACTCCCTACAGAATGAGCATGTGAAAGTTAAAAGAGTTAAAAATGCAACTTGAAGAGTTGTTAAAAAAAAGGTACATACACCCAAGTGTTTCTCCTTGGGGTGCCCCAGTTATTTTTGTCAAAAAGAAAGATGGAACATTGAGGTTATGTATTGACTTTAGACAGTTGAACAAGGTTATAGTCAAGAATAAATATCCTTTTCCAATGATTGATGATCTATTTGATCAGCTGAAAGGAGAAAATATATTCTCTAAGATTGACTTGAGGTCAAGCTATCATCAAGTGAGAATCAAAGAAGAGGATACTAGAAAAATGGCCTTTAGGACAAGGTATGGACACTATGAATTTGTGGTGGTTCCTTTTGGATTGGCAAATGCACCAGCTACATTTATGTGTCTGATGAAGGGGTTGTTTAGAGATTTCTTGAATAAGTTTGTAATTGTATTCTTGGATGATATTTGTATCTATTCCAAGATAGAAGAAGAACATGAGTGGCATTTGAGGATGGTGCTACAACTATTAATGGAACACCAATTTTATGCCAAATTGAGTAAATGCACTTTCTATCAAAAACATACCTTTAATTTTGGTCACATTGTTTCAGAAAAGGGCATAGCAGTGGATCTGGAAAAGATTGAATCAATCAAGAGTTGGCCAGTTCCAACCAACATTTCATAGGCTAGATCATGTATGGGTCTAGTTGGTTACTATTGGATATTCATTGTGAGATTCTCCAAAATTTCACACCTAATAACGTATTTGCAAAAGAAAGGAGTAATGTTTGAATGGAGTGCTAAATGTGAAGAAAATTTTTGGTGTTTAAAGGATTTGTTAACCAGTGCACCTATTTTAAAAGTTGGAGATATGGATGAGGATTTTGTTGTGTGAACATATGCATGGAAGGAAGGGCTCAGTGAAGTCCTTATGAAAAATGGACATTTAATTTGTTATGAGTCCAGAAAATTGAAGGAACATGAAATAAATTATACCACACATGACTTAGAGTTAGCAGCTATAGTGCATGCCTTAAGGATGTTGAGGCATTACCTCGTGGGAAGAAAATTTGAATTAAGGATAGACCATAGTGGTCTGAAATAATTGTTTGAACCACCAACACTAAATGCAAGAAAAACTATATGGTTGGAATTCCTTAGCGAATATAACGTTCATATCAAGAACATAAAGGGAAAAGAGAACAAGGTGGTTGATGCACTCAACAAAAGGGTGCATAAAATGGATGCTACAGCCATTAGTTTGTACAAGACGAATTTAAAAGATAGAATTCTAGAGGTTATAACTGTAGATCAACATTATGTGCAAGTTAAAGAAAGATTATAGTAAAATGATATACAATAGAAATCTAAGGATTACAAGATGGGAGAGGATGGAATCCTCTTATTTCAGAATTGAATTTATGTTCTCAATTCTCAGGAATTGAGAAATTTATTCTTAAATGAGATGCATAATGTGCCATAYGTTGGACATCCAGGATATCAAAAAACTATTACACTTGTAAGAGGCCAACATTTTTGGCCTGGTATGAAGAAAGGAATCACTGATTATTTGGCTAGATGCATGGAATGTTAGAAGGTGAAGCCTGAGCACCGACATCCAGCGGGATTTTTGCAACCATTGTCCATTCCTGAATGGAAATGGGAAATTTTTACTATCGATTTCATTACTAAATTTCTCAAGACATCAAGGAAACTTGATTCCATCATGGTAGTGGTGGACAAGATTACAAAGGTTGCACATTTCATTCTGGTAAAACTAACTCATAATGCAGCCAATATTGTATAAATTTACATTAGAGAAATTGTTAAGCTACATGGTGTGCTTAAGGCAATAGTGGACTCAGATCGAGATCCCAATTTCACTTCCAATTTTTGGAGGGGGTTGTTTAAGGGATTTGAGACAAATTTAAATTTCAATACAGCATATCACCCAAACTTAATTGGGCAGACAAAAAGAATTAATCAAATAATTGAAGATATGTTGAGAGTGTATGTAATGGACAAGCCTTCTAAGTGGGAGGACTATATTCATTTAGTTGAGTTTGCATACAACAATGATTACCAGGAATTATTGAAGATGAGTCTATTTTAAGCATTGTATGGAATAAAATGCAACACACCAGTAAGTTGGGATAACCCAGCAGAAAAAGTTGTGATTGGGCCATAGTTGTTAAAGGAAATGGAAGAATAGATAGTGAAAATCAGGCAAAATTTAAAAGTTACACAAGATCGTCAGAAGAGATATGTTGATAGAAGGAGAACAAATAGAGAATTCAAAGTGGGGCAGCATGTGTTTTTAAAAGTTAAATCCAAAAGAAGCTCGTTGAAATTGGGAAGTTTCTCAAAGTTGGCAGTGAGATATTGTGGACCTTTTGAGGTCTTAGAAAAGATAGGACTAGTTGCATATATGCTAGCATTACTTGAATCCATGAAAATTCATAATGTGTTCCATGTATCTTTGTTAAAAAATTATGTACCTGATCCTGATCATGCGATTGATTGGAAAGTGATCCAGGTGGAACACGAAGGGGATTTCCAGGTGGAACCTCTGTGCATCCTGGACAATAAAATCAAAGTTCTCAAGAACAAATCCATTGGCTTGGTAAAGGTTCAATGGACCTATTACGGTCCTCGAGATGCTACATGGGAGCACGAGGAAGCCATGCGGGAGGCATACCCACAATGTTTTTTAAATTTTGAAGAAAATTGAATGTACATTTCTACATAAGCGAATGAAGACTCTATTTTGGAAGTTGGAGTTCCTGGAGCCACAACTCTAATATTTCTTTTCCAACCAATGTTTGGGTTGAGGGGTAAAGGGATTTTTTGGTCGGAAATTATGTGTGAGTCATGAAGTTACTGAATTATCAAGTATTTTGGTGTAATATTTTGTATATGTCAATGTGTAAACTGTATGATTATGTGCACTGAGGACAGTGCAATTTGTAGGGGGGTGGTAATGTAACATCCTCATTTTAAAACCTCAAATTAGTGATGTGTATTGTAAATGTAGTGTGTGTCCAATAGCCAAGCAATGTATATTGTAAATGTGATGTATGGTCGAAAGCCAATATGTAAACGAAGTAAATTGAAATATAATGAATGAAATGTATCGCGAGCTATAGACGGACATGGACAGAAATTGGGGAATAAAATAAGTATCCACGAGAGAGAGTAGGGTTCCAAGGGGGAGAGTTACCCATCTCTATTAAACCAAAACCCATTTCCTATTTTTCTCTAAATTATCCTTGCCATGAACCTTCCATTAGTTGTTGAGTGTTCTAGACCCCAATCATTGAATTCATGTAAGAGGGTTGGTGTGAGAGTCACTTTCCATAGTTATTGAGAGCATGGAGCCTGAGTACAATCATATTGGGGAAGAGTGCAATTCAAGCAAGAAAGAGAAAAAAAGGAAATATGTATGGGTAGGAGACCAGATTTGACACATTCACGTTTTTGCATAGAGAGTTGTTTTTTACATGGAGTTTTTTCGCCAGCAATGGAGTTATGAGTGTGAGAGCTTGTAGGAAGTTGTTGTGGAAATGTTTGGATACTATTTGGAGCTGTAATTTCATGGATAAAGAGGATGTGCACCTGGGAGCGACGAGTCGTTCGAAATTCGTCCAAGAAGCATGTGTTTTGGCTACCGGGAAAATCTATGTTGCAGCTATAGAATTATTGAATTCCTAGCAAGTAGAATTCCTATCCAAACTGTGTTGGAATCCATGGAGGGGAGTGGAAAGGCCTGAGGGAATATGAGTAGTGAAGGGGAATTCCATCCCTTGGGTTGTGTAGGTTGAGGGGAAGTTTGATGGTGGAATGGAATTAGCTAAGAGTTTTACTATTGAAAGGGGGAATTTAGTTGGCCTTAAGGACCATCATCTTGTGTGGATTCATAACCCTAGCTCAGGGGTGCCTTGTTGTTGAGAACTAGAAAAACAAGGCTATGATTGGGAGGAACATTCATCCTCTGCAGGGAGTTGCACATTTCATTAAGATAAGTGTTCTTATGTGTTATTTTTATTCATATTAATTGCTTATACAATGGTTGTGCAATTTACTCTGAGTTATATTTGGTTATCATTGATTTTTGTGCACAAAATGATACATTTAAATTCATGTTTATGTGGTTGAATGTTGTTGTGTGTTATTTAGTTGTTCTATGCACAATTAGGCAGTTATATTTATGTTTTTAGGCAACATAGACAGTTACATGTGAATGAATGTCATGTTGAGTATTATTTCCACATAAATTTTTAATGGATCATTTTAATAGTGACATGACCCAACTAAAAGCTAGGTATGTTACATCTCATGCAAACAACATCTCAAACCAATCCATGAGACTATATTGAAAGGATGTGGGAATGACCACGTGAATCTTTATCGCCCCTAAGATAGTTCAAGTCAATAGTGAATAATCATGCAAATTGAACATCTTGTTGCATATTGTTGGAGTTACTTCACACACACCTAGGATTTCTTTTTCCTAAGGTATTTATTTGTTTATTAGTCATTATCCAGTCTCCTATATTTTAGGAGAGAATATTCCACCTGGAGAATATTCTCTTTCAGTTCACACTTCAGTTTGACTAGTTGAGTTGAGTTTAGATGTTGCATTGGGATCATCACCATGCAACATTCGGATCATCACCATGCTAATTCGACCTTACCTTGGTATCATCACCAAAGTGGCGCATTAGCCTTGATTCTTTAAGTTAACTCCTCAATACTTTATGTTCAGTCAGTTAACTGAAGATTAGTTGACTAGTTAACTTAACTAGGTGGCAATTCACTCTCGTAACTTCCTGAGAGACTAGAATAGGTGGCAGTTCACTCCCGYAACTGTTGGTGTGTGTCCAGATCACTCTAGACCACCACTATGGAAACTTGGTTCACCCCAAGTCGAACTCATTGAGTTATACAGAGTATATCATGTGTAAATTATTCATTATTCATAACGGTTAATGAGAATTCTTTCCATTCTTTCTCTCCTTCTTCTTCTTTTCCAATTCTCTCTGCAAATGTGTGTATCATTGTTTAGCTAGATCTATTCTATGCAGGTTCAACACATTTACACATATGAGTATCATCCATTAATTGAATGTGTGTTGAGTGTTATGTACACGATTGTGCATAAAAAAATTGTATGAAAATGAGTACTTAACCTCTAACTTTGCATGAATTATTTAACAATTTGTCAATATATTTGTTTACCTTGTTATTTTTTTTATTAATAAAAAATAGTGAGCCAAAACTAAACTACCCACATTGTCATTAAAAACGAATCAGAAGCAAATTTGTTTAAATGAAGCATAATATGATGACCTTACCTTGTGAATTAAAGTAACTATAAAGTAGTGAAGATAAATGTTCAATTTACTTTAATGTTTACTTTGATTGAAAATATTTTAGCATGTTGGTGATTCCAATTAATTGAGAAGACAAACTTGAATTGTCCTTTGTGTGTTTGTGAATGTTGATCTGTGAGACATCCTAAGAACACCTTTCCTTGTTCCTTGATTTCATTTGTGTAAAGTGAGATGTGAACAAAATACATTTATCCCAATGTATTAGTTCTCCTATGAACCAAGTCAAAGAAAATGAGATTTAAATTTTATAAGTTTGATAGAACTTTAGTATATAATATGATGATTATGATTAATATTTATTGAAATTAGAATTAACTTATGAGACATTTAAGAAAGGTAAAGTATTATTTGAATTATTTTATAATTTTATTTTTATGTTTGAAAAGGGTGAAATCATGAAGATGGCTTACACTTTTGCTTGTTTTATGAGAAAAAAATGTATTTTCACAAGTTCTTCAACTTCCGGCATACAAAAGTATTTTTTTATTTATAATTTCACTTTACAGTAAAAACAAAACTTGTGAAGAATTGTGTTAGCTTTCCAATGACTATTTTTCAAAAAAACATTATCCCGATTTGATATGTCAATTTGACAATTGTTTAAGAGTATGTTCCTTAAACATGAAAAGAATGATAATGCGTTACTTTTTTCTACAACAATGTGTCTATTATTAAATGTTTTTAAGAGACGAAATATACTACAACAATCTACAGAGACTCTATTTTATTATGACTATAATTTTGAATCTAACGGATGAATATTATAATTTCGATAATTTTTTAAAATTGACCTTGCTGAAAACGTTGCAGATTTTAAACATGTGTTTTTCTACACCTTGTATCTATCTTAATTTTTACTTAAAACTAAAATATAAATATACCCTTTTAAAAAGAATAGTTTAAGGATTATGAATATATTTTTTTCCAATGTTTTCACTGTATATTTTTAGAGATACTGATATTTCATTTCACCAAATCATAATGTCTGCTGAAAATATTATATAGTGTTTTTTTTTTTTTAAATTAAATAAAAATAGATAAAAATAAAGAAAATGAAAATAAATTATAAGAATTGAAAGTAGATTCAATTTTGAAAATGATGGTGTCATTTTCGAAACCAAATTCTCAGTATTTGCACGAATCCGCAACCTCTGAAGTTCAGGTAAGCTTGGGGAAATTCTCTGGTTTTTGTTTTTAGTCCCAATTTCATTTTTTTGACCGAAACAATATTTCGACCGAAAACCTAATATTTCAGCCGAAATACTAAAATCTAATGGAAACCATCAAAATTGAATGGTTTCCAAGGTTTTCGGATGAAAGGCTATTGAGCGAATTCCGTCAGTCGGAAAAAATGAAACGACACGTTGTATCATTTCATTTCGTGCCAAATTGTATAAATAGGATTTCGGTCAAACATATTTAACACAATTCATTGGATGGACAGACAGATATATGCTCGGGGATAGGGATTTCAAAGCATTTCTATTACTGATTGCAGTTGTATTCTTTTCTTTCTTTATTTCTTCCCTCTGTTCCATAGGCTTAATCGGAGGATCGATATCGATACATGATGGTTTTCTAGATCACTTAAACAAAGTTTCAAATCATCTTTTTGGTTTTTGTTGAATAAGGTAATTGATGTTTGTTCAAGTTTTTATTGGAATAACAATTTATATGTTGAAAGATAAATGTTGAGCATTTTTTCAAGGTG
>ML815817.1:32458-46902 GCA_009831015.1 Picea engelmannii
AGAGATTTATCGGAGAAATAAACAAGAGCGTGCAAATATGGAAGAAATAAACGATGATAATGTCAATAGAGATTTTCGACAAGAAGAAGTTCAACCAGGTATGCATGCACATATGATGATCGGGCACACGACACACATTGGGACTGTATTCAGAAAGTATAGAATTCAAGGTATAGAATTCAAATTTAAAATATTGTAAATAATATAACTAATTGTAATTACAATTTGATGTTTTTCAAAAAACATAAATAGATTTGTCTCATAATGTCGAAGAAGACATTGAAACTGAAATTGAAGCAAAAGACGTTGAAACCGAAATCGAAGCAGAAGACGAAACACCTATAGGTATGTACATAAATTTAGATTAATACAAGATGAACATTCAAGTATATATAATTTAGTGAATTTGTGTTCGGGTTATGTTTTTTAATATAAACTTTAAATTGAAATATGCAGGAGAATCTATGAACATTGATGATGAAATATTAGAAAATGTTGATACTGACAAATTTTGGAAGAAAAAAGCTAAGCATTATATAAGATATCGAACTAA
Organism: Picea engelmannii; assembly: GCA_009831015.1. Taxonomy (NCBI): domain Eukaryota; kingdom Viridiplantae; phylum Streptophyta; class Pinopsida; order Pinales; family Pinaceae; genus Picea; species Picea engelmannii. Next base: position 33,012 of record ML815817.1, read on the forward strand.
GAATATGTATAATATTTTTTTCAAAGATGAATCAGTAATAGTACAAGCTCAACTTTTACTTTGTCTAGTGAAGTCAAGAAAGTCAAAAGAAGCTACATGATTATTGGGTATTCAAAAGTCGACAAAGGATACAAAGGTTAAACAGAATGTCTTTAACAATATAACTAGTGTATTAAAATATTTTGGAAAATCTAGAAAAGAAGATGTATGTGTTGCACGTAGAACGTTACAAACAACAATTGTTTCAGGGAGCAATATAAAATATCGTTTGACACGACACATGGAAAAAATGATGGGAACGTCAAGAAAAACATTGCACAAACATAGAAAATTTCGATTGCAAATAGATGTAAATGATGAATTGGATTGTTAGACAGTGATTTATAGACAACCCTACAAAGATAGACTTGCAGAAAATGTTAAAGAAATGGTTTGTAATTGTTGGTTGGAAGAATCTCATGTTTCACCACATACAAGAGATGTGTTATGACGAATAATAGCACAAAAACAATATGAAGAACATCCAAAACATATATTGCCAATGACACAAATAGAGTTGTTCAATAAGTTCAAAGAAAAGCACAAAGAAGTTAAAATTTCCATCAATATATTTGTGCAACAAAAACCATGGTTTGTTAGACCCATCATTGTCTGTGACACTTGTTGTTGTCGCTATCATGTGAAATTTGAGTTGTATTACAACATTTTTTTGGATTTTGGTAAAAAATTATGGCCAGGTTCACCTCCTCCTTCCACATTCTGTGTTTTTATATCTGGAATTCTATGTGAAAGAGAAGATGATGATTTATTTTACAAAAAAAAATGTGTTGCTGGAAAGAAATGTGATTGTTGTGGAAATCTAAGTTTGTTTCATTCAAAGTATCATATTGATATGAATGATCAATCATTTTCTAATATAAGAGTCAATTGGAAGATATATGAATATATGAGCAGCACGGCTCCACATTCTTCGAATGTTATTTCCAAAAGGATTGATTTGAAGGTAGATAAAATCTGCGTAATAGATTTTTTGAAGAAGCTTGAGGAAGAAATCTATAAATACACCAAGCATTCACATAGATCTTAATGGCAAGATCTACAATTTAAAAAATCCCATGAAGTGTTTCCACCAGGGACAATTTTGATTTTAGTTGATTTTGCAGAGAATTACACATTCACTGCACAAAAAGAAATACAGAGAGAATATTATCATTCTGATCCATTCATGATATTTATCCACATTCTATATATACATGCTCAACGGAGTCTTGATAACATAGAAATCACCAACGAAAATCGACATGTTATTAAAGAATATCACTTTTATATAAGTGATGATCGAGCAAACGACACACATTATGTACAACAATCTTTTGATAAATTTTATGATTCATTGAAAGAACACGAAATCAGATTTGATCGACATTGGATATGGTCAAATGGGTGTGTGGGTCAGTTCAAATATTCTCGATCATTCTATTGGTTATGTTGTCTTCATAAAAGAATTAACATTACACATTGTTGGAACTTTTTTGTGACTGCTCATGGAAAAGGAGAGCATGACGGTGTAGGGGCATGTATAAAATGAGCACTTTGAAGGTATCAGCTGAACCCTCATGCCGATCGATTTGAATCCATTGAACAGTTGTTGAATGGTGCAAAATGGCGCTAAGCCATGAATATAATCCGTTAAGGGATGTGTTGATGCAGGAGCATCTCCCACATCAAGCGAGCCAGCACGGAGGCAAAGGACAGCTGGACAAGCGCCAGCACAAGTTTTGAAAAACACCTTGAAGTTGTTGCATGATCTTAAATGGGCCATTAAGAAGAGGCGCACTTGTAAAATGTAAACGAACCTTGAGCATATTGCTCTCGTCCTTAGTAGGTAGACGGCATTTATGAAAGTTAATGTAAAGTAGATAGAATTTAATTCTAGACTAGACAGTTGTAGAACGCAAGAGGGAAACGGGATATAGACACCCTCACTGTACATTGTAATATTATCAAGGAAGAGCAAGAGCATGCAGTGAGTTGTGTAAGAACACCCATGTACAAATACTTGAATTAATAGAAGAGATTGATTCAATTTCATGGTTTGCGTTGTTCTCTGTGTATTGTTGAATGATGTGCTCATGAATGTTTGCTTCCTGTTATACATTTTCTTTTATATGCTGTGTATATGATTTCATGTTTGAATTGAATTCTGAGAGGAAGAAAGAATGAGTTTCAATTGTTCCTCTATTTGAGCCAGAGAATTCCTGCAAGGAGTGTAGTTGAAGTGTCCGCAAGGAGTGTGTTGACAGGGGGTTCAGATAGAGATATCTTTTGTCCTCATTCATCCCCAAAGGTGAATTTGGGCACAAGAGTTGTGCAAGGAGTGCGCAGGCCGAGTGAAGTTCAGGGTTGCAAACCTGAGAGAAGAAATTAGCGACTGCTGCTGTAGGTGTGCGCAGAGACAAGAAACTTCAATACTTAAATGTAGTTGAAGGCTTGTCGCAAGGAGTGCGTGCAAGAGTTTTTCTGAAGGACTTGAAGGTTGTGGGAAACTCAGGAAAGATAGGCCTTTGAGTTTGTTGAAGGACAAAACAGAGAAGTTGTGCCTTGAAGGTTGACAAGAAGTGTCGCAATTTTGCACGCAGGCGGACAAGTTCGTGGAGGAACACCTAGTCATTTCGCAGATCTCACCAGGAGAACTGGACGGTCAGAATTCTCCGAGGAGAATTCATGAATCTCCGTGAGCCATTTGATCTTGGAGAGGTGCAGGGGAGATACGGCGACGTATTCCCAAAAGGATTCAAAGCTCAGGAGGGGAAGCGTCGTTGATCTGAGCCATAAGGGTCGTCGGACCTACACGTATATCGTGTATCGGGGTTTCGTGGGTTGAAACTCCAAAACATTGCAATGGGAATCATGAAATTGCGATACGCGATATCCCAACAGCTAAAACGAATAGTGTGGGCCACAGCAGAACAGGTGAGTGGACAGGTGGCACATCTCATCAGGATCTCGCAGCGAGAAGTCCCGAAACATTGACATTAGTATTCGCGATCCCGCGAAGTCCGAAGTCCCGACGAGATAAGGGATCATTGAAAAATTCAAAGTAGCGAGGGATCGTGTATCGGGTTTTCGTGAGTGAAAGTCCCGTGCACACAGCATCAAGAATCACGATATTGCGGTACGCAATATCCCGACGAGTACCAGAAGAGTGTGCGCCATAGGCGTCAGAGTGGTAGACAGGTGGCACGAGTCATCGGAGTTTCGCAATGGGAAGTTCTAAAACATTGACATCAAGATTCGCGAAATCGCGAACCCCTAATTACCGATGAGGTGAAGACCATTGAATAGTCAACTCGCGAGTATATCGTAGTATCGGCATATCGAGATTCCGGAGTCGGTAAGGTGAGTTGTTTGATATCGCGAGTGGCGAAATCGTGATTGGAGAAGTTCCGACAGGGTAAAGGAAGGGTCAGCATTGACTTGCATCGGGTTTCGGGGATCCGAAACACCAGCGCTCGACCATTGACCTCACGATAGCACGAAGTCTGATTCCCCGATAAGTAAAGAGAGGGGGATCGCGAGAAGAGTTCTGTGGGTGCATATTTCTCGATAGGGAAAAAGAAGAACATTTCAGTTCTTCAGGCTGAACAGAAGAGAAGATCCTGTGAGCTGACGTGGACCTTTCCGACTTGCGGGTTGTGAGGGGGGGTGTTGGCATCAAGTGGTATCAGAGCGAAGAAATATTCTTTGCTTTCTGTAGCAGAGAAGAGAGTTCACCATGCCTCCGAGGAGAGATAGGAAATCACCTGATCCAGAGGATAGGGAAATGTCGCGGAGAAGAGCAGACAGATAACAGAGCCAGAAATGGAGGGGAAAATGTGTGATCTCTGAGCAAGACTCGAAGACATGGAGACAGCGCAAAGACACACAGCTAGTGCAGGGGATCTGAGTGATTCCAAAGGTGAAGTGGAGGTTGAATGTGAAGAAGAGGTTGCAGTTGAAGATGCATCAAACGAGCATTTGATCAGAGCTATTGCCAGGATGGGTGCAAGAGCAAAGATGGACATTCCAGTTTATGAGGGAAACTTAGATGCAGAGGAGCTTCTAGACTGGATTAGATCTCTGGATACATACTTCGACTATGAAGATGTCGAAGAAGATAAGAAGGTCAAGCATGCTATCACGAGATTGAAGGGACATGCAGCATTGTGGTGGGATGAACTACAAGTTGACAGACGCTGCAAGGGCAAGCAGAAGATCAAGAGTTGGGATAGGATGATCGCAAATATGAAGGCGAAATTCATCCCCAGGGACTATCCAATTACTTTGTTCAGGAGGATGCAGAACTTGAGACAGAAACTGATGACAGTGAAGGAATACACTGAGGAATTCTACAGACTAAACATCAGAGCAGGTCATCGGGAGAGCGATGATGAGAAGGTAGCCAGATATCTGAATGGTCTGAGGTATGACATTCAGGATGAAATAAGCATGATAACCATCTGAACGGTGGAAGATGCTTATCAATTGGCTCTGAAAGCAGAAGAGAAGTTGAGCTGAAAGCAAGGTCAAAGGGGCCGAGGCAGAAGTCATCCCAGAGGAAAATCAATTGCCCAAGACAGATACCAGAAGCCCAAGGAGGACTTTAAGAAACCTCAATCTCGCACAGAGAGAGGTGGAAGTTCACAGCATGGGAAACATGTTGAACAGAGAGGACAACATAATGAGCAGAGAGGAGATTATGCTGATGGCAATACTTTTCCTCGTACTAGAGGCAGAGGAAGAGGAAGAGGTGGAGTAATCACATGCTTCACATGTGGAAAGAATGGGTACAAGTCTTACGAGTGTCCAGAGAAAAAGAAGGACATTGGAGAAGCTCACATCGCCGAAGCACAGAGGCGGGATGTTGAGACAGAAGACACTGAAGGAGGAAGATCGCTCATGATGCGAAAAGCGCTTTTGACACCTGAGAAGGAGGTGGAGAGTTCAGTCCAAAGGACCAAACTTTTTAGGACTTCTTGCAAAACTAAGGACAGGGTATGCAAAGTTATAGTAGACAGTGGTAGCACGGATAATCTCGTTTCAACCGAGATGGTAGAGAAGCTGGAGCTGGAGACGATTGATCATCCAAGCCCATACAGAATTTTGTGGCTACAGAAAGGACACCAGGTAACTGTCACTAAACAATGCTTGGTTGAATTTAAGATAGGAGGATATAATGATAAGATTTTATGTGATGTCATTCCTATGAATGTTTTTCATCTATTGCTGGGTAGACCATGGCAATATGACAGGAATGTGATTCATGATGGGAGAATGAACACATATACCCTAGAGAAGAATGGGAGGACACACATGTTGCTTCCGATCAAGGATAAGGAAGTGAAGTTGGAGGTAAGCAACACAGTACTTCTCATGAGTGGGAAGGAACTCCTTAATGAGCTTAAGAAGAAGGAGGATCCACAGTTCTTTGTGGTTAGGAAGCCTAGGATTGTTCTGACTAGCACAAGGGTGGATGATTTACCAAATGAGATTCAGGAACTGCTGGAAGAGTTCGCTGATATAGTAGTGGACGAATTACCTCGTTCGTTACCACCGATCAGGAGTGTGAGTCATCATATTGATCTCATACTAGGAGCCAGTTTGCCTAATAAATCCGCATACATATTGAAGCTGCAAGAGAATGAAGAGGTTAAGAGGTAAGTCTAGGATTTGTTGGACAAAGGATTAGTCAGGGAAAGCTTGAGTCCATGTGTTGTTCCAACAGTACTCAGTCCGAAGAAAGACGGAGGCTGGAGGATGTGTACCGACTCAAGGGAAATTAACAAAATAACCATCAGGTACAGATTTCCATTGCCGAGGATGGATGATCTAATGGATTGCTTGAGTGGAAAAAAGTATTTTTCAAAGATTGATTTGAAAAGTGGATACCATCAGATTCGCATGAGAGAAGGTGATGAATGGAAAACAGCCTTCAAAACAAACGAAGGGTTGTATGAATGGCTTGTTATGTCGTTTGGCTTAACAAATGCGTCGAGTACCTTCATGAGGTTGATGAACGAAGTCCTGAAAGAGTTCATCGGGAAATTTGTCATCGTGTATTTGGATGACATATTGATTTTCAGTAAATCAGTGGCAGAACACTTGAAGCATTTGGCTACAGTGATGCAGAAATTACAGCAAGAGAAGTTGTTGATAAATATGAAGAAGTCCTCATTCATGAAGACAGAACTCATTTACTTGGGGTTTGTTATTTCAGCAGATGAGTTGAGGATGGATCCAGATAAGGTGGAGGTGATCAAGAATTGGCCATCACCGAAGAGTATCTTTGAGGTGAGAAGTTTTCATGGAGTGGCTAGTTTCTACCGAAAATTAACCAGGAATTTCAGTGGAATTAGCGCAGCGATGATGGATACAGTGAAGAAGTGACATAAATATTCTCACTGGATGGAAGAGGATGAGAAGAGTTTCAATCTATTGAAACGAAAGATTACGGAACAACCAGTTTTGGTGTTGCCGGACTTCCAGAAGACATTTCAGGTGAAATGCGATGCAAGTGGATTTGCAATCGGGGCAGTCTTGAGTCAAGAAGACAGACCGATAGCATACTTCAGCGAGAAGATGAATGAGGCGAAATTGAAGTACTCCATGTAGGATAAGGAATTCTATGTTATCATACAGGCATTGAAAAAATGGAGGCATTACTTGATCCCGAAAGAGTTTGTATTGTACAGTGACAATCATGCATTGTAGTTTGTGACTCAGCAGGAGAAGTTGAATCAGAAACATGTTAAATGGGTTGAGTATATGCAGAATTTCACATTTGTGATTAAGCATATTTCTGGTACTGCTAACAAAGTGGTTGATGCTTTGAGCAGGAAGTGTTTGTTGTTGCAGGAGTTCCGAGTCAAAACGTTGGGTTTTGATGATCTCAGAGACATGTACGCAGATGATCCGGACTTCAAGGAAGTGTATGAAGCAGCTGAGAATCCAATTCTCAGAGACAGAAGCCAATGGATAGAGTATATGATCTAGGAAGGATTGTTGTTTAGGGGCAATCAATTGTGTCTTCCGAAATGCTCCATGAGGGAGAACTTGTTGAAGGAGAAACACAGTGGAGGATCAGCAGGACATTTTGGTCACGACAAGACATTTGTGAAGCTGAATGAGTCATATTTTTGGTCGAGAATGTGAGCAGATGTCAAGAGATTTGTAGACAGATGTAGAGTTTGCCAGCATTCGAAGGGGAGGAAGCAGAATGCAGGTTTTTATCAACCATTTCCCATACCTGAAAGGTCGTGGGATGTGATTAGCATGAATTTTGTATTGGGGTTGCCAAGAACACAAAGAGGTTGCAATTCAATCTTTGTGGTGGTGGATAGATTTTCCAAGATGGCACATTTTATCCCATGTCAGAAAACCAGTGATGCGACTCACATCGCGAACCTGTTTTTCAAAGAAGTCATTCAACTTCACGGCTTTCCAAGGAGTATAGTTTCGGATAGGGATACAAAGTTCGTGGGACATTTCTGGAGGACATTGTGGAAGAAGTTGGGGACTAACTTGACGTTTAGTTCATCTTATCATCCTCAGACGGATGGACAAACGGAAGTGGTGAACAGAAGTCTGGGAGACTTGCTGAGAGGCCTGGTGGCAGAACACCAGAGCCAGTGGGACAACATATTACCACAGGAAGAGTTTGCGTATAACGACTCAGTAAACAGGAGCACAGATCAGAGTCCTTTTCAGATTATTTATGGCATTCAGCCGAGGGGAATTTATGAATTGAGGGATTCAGAACAGACTGCGACTAGCAGCGCTAGTGCAGAAGAATTCGCTGAGGCGATGAAAGAACTTCACAGCCAGGTGAAGGAGCGATTGCAGAATTCAAGTCAAGAATATAAGCGCAAAGACGATCAGTGGAGGAGACAACTTCAGTTCGAGGTTGGTTATTTGGTTCTGGTACATCTGAGAAAAGAAAGGTTCTTGAGAGGAACATATAATAAATTGAAGATGAAGAAAATCGGGTCGTGCAAGGTCTTGAAGAAATTTGGGGACAATGCTTATGAGATTGAATTACCCAATGGGATCGGAATATCTCTGATATTCAATGTCTTAGATTTATACCCATATAAAGCTGAAGAAATAGGGATTGGAGGTGAGAAGCTAGTGATCCAGTGGACGAAACAGATTCCAGTTGCAGAGAAGCCACAGATGGAGCGCATATTGGACAAGAGAGTGGCCAAGAAGACCAGGAGGAAAGAATACTTTGAGTATCTGGTCAAGTGGAAGAATCATCCAGTTGAAGATGCCAGCTGGGAGAGTGAAGCAGAGATACGAAAGCATGGATAGACCGTGCAGGATTTCATGGGCAGGAGCCCATGAAAATTTTCAAGCGAGGGAGTATGATGTAGGAGCATCTCCCACATCAAGCGAGCCAGTGTGGAGGCGAAGGACAGCTGGACAAGCGCCAGCACAAGTTTTGAAAAACACCTTGAAGTTGTTGCGCGATCTTAAATGGGCCATTAAGAAGAGGTGCACTTGTAAAATGTAAACGGACCTTGAGTGGATTGCTCTCGTCCTTAGTAGGTAGATGGCATTTATGAAAGTTAATGTAAAGTAGATAGAATTTAATTTTAGACTAGACAGTTGTAGAACGCAAGAGGGAAACGGGATATAGACACCCTCATTGTACATTGTAATATTATCAAGGAAGAGAAAGAGCATGCAGTGAGCTATGTAAGAACACCCATGTACAGATACTTGAATTAATAGAAGAGATTGATTCAATTTCACGGTTTGTGTTGTTCTCTGTGTATTGTTGAATGATGTGCTCATGAATGTTTTCTTCCTGTTATACATTTGTTTTTATATGATGTGTATATGATTTCATGTTTGAATTGAATTCTGAGAGGAAGAAAGAATGAGTTTCAATTGTTCCTCTATTTCAGCCAGAGAATTCCTGCAAGGAGTGTAGTTGAAGTGTCCGCAAGGAGTGCGTTGACAGGGGTTCAGATAGAGATAGATTTTGTCCTCATTCATCCCCAAAGGTGCATTTGGGTACAGGAGCCATGCAAGGAGTGCGTAGGCCGAGTGAAGCTCAGGGTTGTGAACCTGAGAGAAGGAATTAACGACTGCTACTGCAGGTGTGCGCAAAGTCGAGAAACTTCAATACTTAAATGTAGTTGAAGGCTTGCCGCAAGGAGTGCGTGCAAGAGTTTTTATGAAGGACTTGAAGGTTGTGGGAAACTTAGGAAAGATAGGCCTTTGAGTTTGTTGAAGGACAGCACAGAGAAGTTGTGCCTTGAAGGTTGACAAGAAGCATCGCAAGTTTGCATGCAGGCGGACAAGTTCGTGGAGGAACACTTAGTCATTTCGCAGATCTCACTAGGAGAACCGGACGGTCGGAATTCTCCGAGGAAAATTCGTGAATCTTCGTGAGCCATTTGATCTTGGAGAGGTGCAGGGGAGATACAACGACGTATTCGCAAAAGGGTTCAAAGCTCAGGAGGGGAAGTGTCGTTGATCCGAGCCACAAGGGTCGTCGGACCTACACATATATCGTGTATCGGGGTTTCGTGGGTTGAAACTCCAAAACATTGCAACGGGAATCACGAAATTGCGATACGCGATATCCCGACAGCTAAAAGGAATAGTGTGGGCTATAGAGGAACAGGTGAGTGGACAGGTGACACATCTCATCGGGATCTCGCAGCGAGAAGTCCCAAAACATTGACATCAGTATTCGTGATCCCGCAAAGTCCGAAGTCCCGACGAGATAAGGGATCGTTGAAAAAGTCAAAGTAGCGAGGGATTGTGTATCGAGTTTTCGTGAGTGAAAGTCTCATGCACACAGCATCGGGAATCGCGATATTGCGATACGTGATATCCCGACGAGTACCAGAAGAGTGTGGGCCATAGGCGTCAAAGTGGTAGACAGGTGGCACGAGTCATCGGAGTTTCGCAATGGGAAGTTCCGAAACATTGACATCAGGATTCGCGAAATCGCGAACCCCGAATTACCGATGAGGTGAAGACCATTGAATAGACAACTCGCGAGTATATCGGAGTATCAGCATATCGGGAGTCGGGAGTCGGTAAGGTGAGTTGTTTGATATCGCGAGCGGTGAAATCGCGATAGGAAAAGTTTCGACAGGGTAAGGAAGGGTCAGCGTTGACTTGCATCGGGTTTCAGGGATCCGAAACACCAACACTCAACCATTGACCTTGCGATAGCGCGAAGTCCGATTCCCCGATAAGTAAAGAGAGGGGGATCGTGAGAAGAGTTATGTGGGTGTAGATTTCCCGATAGGGGAAAAGAAGAACATTTCAGTTCTTCAGGCCGAACAGAAGAGAAGATCCTGTGAGCTGACGTGGACCTTTCCGACCTGCGGGTTGTGAGGGGGGGCGTTGGCGTCATGTGCGCAGGTGTGTCTATATATAAATTTTGCATGTATGTACACAGGATATATAAATTTGAATGTGTTCAAATTTATATTCAATCTTCAATCATTTTCTTGAGAAATTTCAAGTTAACAAGTTCTTGTCTTTTGCAGGTTTTTTTGGTATGTTGGAATCGAAGATGTAAATATATCAATCCCATATGACGCCAGTACAATACAAGGGACACAAAAAATACATTCATTTAAAACAAAACATTGTTAAAATGGGTTTGCGTTTGATAGAAGAAATGATTCTTGTTTTTGTTCAGTTTGCAAAGAGGACACACAATCCATAGATATTTGCGAGAACGAAAATGAAGGATATGTTAAAGCTTGGAGACATATTGAACTTAATGTAAAAGGTAAAATTCCACTTACAACCTCAGAGGAGATGGAATCAAATGAAACTATAGTGTCAGTTGATGGCGATAGAGTTTCTGATCTTGTTAGAGAAGATAATTTTTATGTTTAAATTTTTTCAAATAACTTGTAAATGTTACACTTGTGTGATAATCTAACACGAATTATTTGTTGTCCAATATATCCAATTATTTGCAAGAGATGCTTTTTCCATGATTGCACTTGTAGACAACACTGAAAGTGTGAAATATTATTTGATGCGATGCACAGAACAAAAGATGAGGCTATTAGAAGATTTTGACGATAACAGTTTTATATATGAAAGAGGATACATTGTATTGAAAGGATATTTTTTCAAGAAACCCATCAAACCGATACTCATGTTCACTTTCAAGACTATCAATCAGATGTCATTAGTTGTCAATATAGTCATTTGGTATGTGCAGCGTGCATAAAGTTAATAGAAGTTCAATAAAAAAAAAAAGTTAGAAAATGGAAAATGTCCAAAGTTGATCATGAACGAATAATTGAAGATGGAATACCATTACGGTGTTTTTAAACAAGTGGCACATGTGTACATTCCAGAAATTTTTATTTTTCGTTGAAATTACATTCCATATTTTGATGGCTTGTTTTGACTATCTTCAAACATATTTCCAAATATGATATTTATAAAAAGGGTACATGTATAAAAAACTCCAGATCATTCTTAAAAAACACAGATAAAATATGGTTCGACCATATTTTATCTGTGTTTTTCAACCATTACACCAATAATATTTTCTATTGTGTTTTTCAACCATTATATTTTCTATTGTAATAATATCTTGTTTCAAATTTTAACTCATTCCGGTTTTTATTTTATTTTACGAGCATTATACAAATTAAAGTTGAATTGAACATTTTTTTTTCAACATTTTGAGCATTTTATTGTATCGTTAACACACAAACCAAAAAAGAGTTGAACATCTCTTCTATCTCAAGAATTTATTGTATAAACATTACCTATAATTAATTTGGATATCTCTTCTACCTAATTATTGTAATTTGAACATCTATTTTATCCTTGATTTGAGAGCATTGACTTCTCTTTGGATTTTATTTTATTAAGAGTATATGAACCTTTAGGTGAATATCTCTTATAGCTTTAGCATTTTTTTAATGACTATATTTTATAATATACATATACTAAAGCTAAAGATCAAATTAAAGAAGAGTTTGAATCTCTTCCATTTTAAGGTTTTATTTTATTGTTACATCATTTTGAGCATTTTATTTTATCGTTAACACAAACCAAAAAAAAATTGATCTTTTCTATCATCTCTTTGTTTTCCTAATGTAAATCTCGTTCATACATGTTATCTGAGTTGTACAAGGGGTATGTATTGTTCATTGGCATATCTAAAACACAATGTTTGAATGCATACCTCCTCCCTTGAACTCCACATTGGTTACATTCTTCCAAAATCAAACACAAATTTTCTGAAAGTAAATTGGCAGATCATGAAAATTTAGTACAGTTGATACCAACATAGGCTTTGCATGGTTTAAAGTGTTTTATACTACCATAATATATTCTCAAATAAGTTTTGCATGGTTTAACATGTTGTCTATTATCATATATTCTTAAATAGATATGCAATGCTACATATTGTATGTTTGATAGTTCACTTTTTTCTTGTCCATTTATTGAGTTTGCATATTCTTAAATATATTTAAACCTATTGAGTTTGAATATTCTTAAATATATTTAAACAACAGTTCATATTCTATGAGTTTGCATCTATGATCTCATATGTATATATTTCCTTTACTTTTTCTTTTGCTTGTTTTTATTAGTTAAGTGCATCTATGTAAATCAATTTATTTAGCAAATCTCATGTGCATTCTTTTCCTAAATAGTTTTTCTTTTAATTTTTCAAATTTTCAACAAGATTTTTTTCAAATTTTAACTCATTCTGATTTTTGTTTTATTTTACGAGCATTATATAAATTAAAGTTGAATTGAACATCTTTTTTATTTTGAATATTTTGAACATTTTATTTTATTGTTAACACACAAACCAAAAAAGAGTTGAACATCTCTTCTATCTCAAGATTTTATTGTATAAACATTACTTATAATTAATTTGGATATCTCTTCTACCTAATTATCCTATAATTAATTTGAATATCTATTGTATCCTTGATTTGAGAGCATTGACTTGTCTTTGGATTTTATTTTATTAAGGATATATGAACTTTTAGGTGAATCTCTTATAGCTTTAGCATTTTTTTAATAACTACATTTTTCTAATATAAATATACTAAAGCTAAAGATAAAATTAAAGAAGAGTTTGAATCTCTTCCATTTTATGGTTTTATTTTATTGTCACATCATTTTGAGCATTTTATTTTATCGTTAACACACAAACCAAAAAAGAGTTGAACATCTCTTCTATCTCAAGATTTTATTGTATAAACATTACCTATAATTAATTTGGATATCTCTTCTACCTAATTATTGTAATTTGAACATATCTTTTATCCTTGATTTGAGAACATTGACTTCTTTAAGTGGTAATTTATTTAGCAGATCTCATGTGCATTTCTTTCCTAAATAGTTTTTCCTTTAAATTTTTTTATTGGTTAAGTGCATCTATGTAACCAACAAAATCATTAGTAACTAGAAAAAAATAAATAGAATCTATACACAACATTAGTAAGTGCTTAATTTAATGCATTGTAAAAAGGAGAATATATACACAACATTAGTTCATTACTAATTAACTTTGCCACTTTTTGACAATAGAATCATATTTTTATAGTATGTACAATGAACATAAAATTAAACATCTAAATTAGTACTTAGCAGAAAAGTATATAAGAGTTTGATGCTTAATTTAATGCATTGGAGAATACACAAAACATTAGTTCATTACTAGTTAACTTTTCCACTTTTGGACAATAGAATCATATTTTTGACAGTACACATAAAATGAAACATTTAAATTAATACATAGTAAACAAGTATTTAATAGTTTGATGCTTAATTTAATGCATTATAAAAAAGAGAATATACAAAACATTAGTTCATTACTAGTTAACTTTGT
>ML815817.1:59254-69277 GCA_009831015.1 Picea engelmannii
GTCACCTGGGTTGTTCTTACCATCACCCGATCTATCAGTTGGCATATTTATTAAGGTGATTGGACACTTTTGGAAGCAGGGTCGAGTTATTGAGGTTTTCAGCCTTCTATTGGAGCGTGGCATTCTTCAGCTGGAGAGTTTGGCATTCATATCTGCTTGTATTGATCTTCATTTCTTATTCAGCCTTTGGAGACATCTTTTTTATTAGCAGGAGCATTTTGTAGAAGCTCTTATCTATTATATATCTTGTTGGCCATCTGTTGAGCATTCCAGATCGGCATCTCCATTGTAGCAGGTTTCTCTATTTTATGAATAAAGAAGAAGTGAGATGTTCTGGCTTGTCTATCTTATTGCAAATGGTTGAGGTATGTTCCATGGTTATCTCTTTCTGTTATTTGTTGCATACACACATATAAACACATCTAAAAGGTAGATCAGCAAAGTGTTTGATGAAATACCTCACTAAGAAAAAGTTTTAAAAAAGACACCAAAACAGTGATGATCCTTGCATAATGGCTTGGGATCATTACAAAATCATTTAGGTGAAATTCTCCTTGTGGATAAGGTCTCAAATCCTTCAAGTGAAACTCTCATCCAAATGATGTTATTGTGTTCTTAGTAAAACAAATTGTGGGTTAGAGTTAGATAATAATCTAAAAATAAATATAGAACTGTGTATGAAGAAAATGAACACAAATCTTCCTATTAAGTCATTCTTCCAAAGAAATGTGTATCTCATTGTGGATAAAGTCCAAAATCCTTCATGTGAAATTCTCCTTGTGGATAAAGTCTGAAATCCTTCAGAAATTCTCATCCCAGGTGATGTTATTTGATCATATTTACACAGCAATAAAATACTAATCTCCTCAACAGTTAAATACTTCTCTCTTCTTCTTCTATAGTGGTCATATAATCAAATTCCATAATGCCCTTTCAAACTAAAGGACTCATAAATCTCCATATTAAGTCATTCTTCCAAAAAACTACTTATTATCTAAAAACATTCACAAATCATAATTTAAAAAACCATTCTTCCGGAAAATACTTATCTCCTCTTTCTTCAGTGGAATAGATGTTCTCATATAATCTTAAATGTACATGAAGAAAACACAAATATGCACATGTATATTAAGTTATTCTTCAAAAACCATTTAAATGGAATGTATTCATATTAGATATAATGAAATGCTCTTTGAAATTATGTGAGCGAGCTCACATATACAATATGTGTGAGCTTATTTGTAAATTTAATTGAATGTAGGTTTTTGTGATTAGTAATCAGTTTTGTTAAGAGTTTGACAATACCCTGGCAAGAAGGAATTCACTTCGTTGTATGTAGAAAACACAAATTTGTCTATACTATGTCATTCTTTGACAAGAAAGCAAGGAATGCAATCAAGGAAAATTTAGAAACTCTCTGTTCTGGTGTGGGATAGAGTATGTTCCCAAATATTCAAACATGTTCAAGTTCAAAATTAGGTCTTCATCATGATCTAAACTTAAATAAGTTTGAATGTAAACCATTTAAGATAACGATAAACTTATATAGGGGTTCTATATATTTCAAAATAATTGATCAAAGCGTTGAATACGAAAGGCTAAACTAAAAATTTGAGAAAACAAAACTTTGATAGAAATCAAGAACATACATTTATGAATCATCCTGAATGGACACATCCTTCCCTAATCTGGGTGCTTCCTCAATCCCAAACTCCCTTTCGAGCACACTCTCATGTACTCTCTTCTCCACATTAGCCTATATAACACATTTCAAATTTGAAAATTTGAAAAATTATATTTAAATGATTATAACACATTAAATTTAAATGATTTTAAGACATTAAATGATACTTGTGAACTCCCACCCTCTTCAAACTCTCCCAATGAGAATTGAGACAAGTCCGGTACTCTCTTCTCCACATTAGCCTATATAACACATAATTTCAAATTTGAAAAATTGAAAAATTACATTTAAATTATTATAACGCATCAAATTTAAATTATTTTAAGACATTAAATGATACATGTGAACTTCCACCCTCTTCAAACTCTCCCAATGAGAATTAAGACAAGTCTGGCCAAGTAGTAGGAGATGGAATAGGGATCTGTGAATAACACAACTAAGAACTAAATCTAGGATTCAATGTGTTCACAATTATACAAAATTATAAATGTTGTTGATCTCTTATTCAAAAAAATGGATATTGAACAACTATTAGAGAACACATACCTCATTCAACCCATCCAAATTTAAACTTGTCGAATCAAGTCCCCTGTCGACTGGAGATCCGTTTAGCATATCTCCAAACTACAATTAATGGCAAGAAGAAATCGTTTATTTCTATAGAGATAATGATATCTAAATCTAGAACTAGAAGTAGACTATCATAAAATGCGTTAAAAATTTCTTTAATAGAACACATACCAATCTGCAGTTCGGGTCATCATTTTGAATAACCTTCTTCCAACCATCCCTGCAAAATTTTGCATACTCCAAAACATATTTTTTTGACATTGTATCTAACTTCGCATCTGTTTTATCAACAAATGTGGCCTGGGAATTAGCTTTCGCTCGCTGACACTTCATGCCAACATCAACACCATAAAAAATAGCTTCCAAATTTTCCCCGATTGCAGTCCTGACCTCTTTTCTAACTTCTAATGTAGCCTGGAACTCTGAAAGTGAAGAAAATGCCCATGTTGGGCGAGGTACTAAAGGTTGTGGAGGCCTCAGAAATGTCACACTTCGATATGCCCCTTTGCGATCATATGTACGTCCTTTACCAGTCCCATAATATTTGGATGGTAGACTAGTATAATCGGGGTGCATGTGAAAGAAAAAAATTGCAAAATAGTGTGGAACCTCATCGTTCCATGGAAATTTTTCATATTCCACCAAAAATTTGTTATATAGATGTCTGGAAAAGACAGGGTGCTTAAAATATTGCACCTTCAACATCTTCTATTTTGAAACCTCTTTGAAATTGAACATGGAAATGGCGTCTTCTTTTGAAACTCTATTTTTTACTGCCTCCCATTTATCAGGACCCATCAACTCTGATTTTCCTCGCCTCATTAGATTGACAAAACTGTCAGTGGTTGGCCCCATCTTCTGATATGCATCCATAAAGTTTTCCAATGAATGCAAAACAATTTGCAAACTTTGTTTTCTCTCCTAAGGGAGTTCCAAGACCACCAAATCATTTTCCAACCTCTTTTTAATACCTGAGCATCGCTCAAGTGTCATTTCTTCAGTATTCTCTTCCCAAGGAAGTTCATCACCAACATCTGAAGGATAGGTGGACGTAGGCGTGTAATCTTTTGTTTCTTGATAACATGGCCTCCTAAATCCACCTTCATCCTCTGCACCTACATTTGAATCATCATGACAGTCACTCTCATTGTTGGCCCTTTCTCTAAATTCATTGTCTACAAACATTTGAAAGTAACTTCAATATTTAACCTCACGTAAATTTAAATACAACAAAAATAAAGAAAATCAAAGAAAATTACTAGAAATATTCTCTTGTGCAAAGGTATTCCCTACATTCTCAGGTGTAGTAGTATCGATGTGCAACCTATATAATAAGGTTGCATCCATAACACTGGCTTGAGCAGGTTCTGCAGTTGATCTGTTTACAGACTCGTTTGAAAATCTCCTCTGACGAGATTTTGGTTGCTCACTCGGAGTCTTAGTTGAAGAAGGAGTTCTTATTCTTCCTTCTTGAGAATACCTAGAGTGTTTGTGAGGAATGTTTGGAAAATATCGTGTTGACATCTGTCCTCAATATCTATCCACAATGAAGATTTTATCAATAAAAATGTAGATATGTACACAAGTTCAAGCAATTAAAAACGCAGAGATAAATCAAAGTTTTAATCAATCAAGCCGCAGAGGTACTCGCTCATTAGAAGGCGCAAAGACTAGACATTCATCCATGAATCAATCAACTCAAATATAAGTAAGAGGTCCATAGACAGCATGGCAAATTCTTATCCTTCACTCATCATCCATGCACAGAAAAGCATGGCATTTGAATCTATAGGTCTTTAAACACCGAAGTGACGACCATCGATTCGGCTCCTGGCCGACTGCTCAGGCATGGACTGATGACTAAAGGGATATGTGAGAGAATATAAACCACAATATTTTCATAATAATATATAAAACACACACAGAGAAGTCATTGAAATCAGAATTTGGGTTCCCCAAGGGAAATCAATTCAAAAAAACAACAAGCAAGGGGATTCATTAAAAGTTTTGTATGGTTGGATCCACTAAGAAAAACGTATTAGAAAATTTCTTTAATATTCCTTAAAATTTCCCTATGGTTGGATCCACTAAGAAAAACGTATTAGAAAATTTCTTTAATATTCCTTAAAATTTCCCTATGGTTGGATCCACTAACACCACATATAATGCAATGCATTAGAATCCCCAAAACAAAGAGTTTAATCTTCATAACCTCACACACCCACTAATAACATAAGAAATCTTTAGTAAGTGGTGCACAGCAACTTGTTATGCCTTTAATCTTGGCACATAAGAAATCTTGCTTTACTAAGTGGTGCGATATTATCTGATCATAGATTGGATAATGTTATATTATATAACATATGAACTATGCAAATGTTATATTATATAGTTGGATCACTTGATATATTTAAGGACAAATTGTTGGATAGTTGTGGATATGGTTGAACTAAATACATAACTGTGAAATACTTTATGGTCACCTAAAGTTACATAAAGGGACCTAATTGTACTATAAACTAAGGGATTTCTACATTGAGTGGATAACTACCCAAAATTAACTCAATAGCATGTGCATATTCTTTGAACATGGCTCAATCCACTATGACAACATATATATCTTCCTTATAACATTTCTTTAAGAATCATTAAAAAATTTGTATGGTTGGATCCACTAAAAAAATGTATTAGAACATTTCTTTAAGATCCCTTAAAAATTCCCTCTAGTTGGATCCACAAAGATCACATATAATGCAATGCATTAGAATCCCCAAAACAAAGAGTTTATATTCATAACCTCACGCACCCACTAATAACATGAGAAATCGTTATTAAGTGGTGCACAGCAACTTGTTATGCCTTTAATCTTGGCACATAAGAAATCCTGCTTTACTAAGTGGTGCACTCTTATCTGATCACAGATTGGATAATGTTATATTATATAACATATCAACTATGCAAATGTTATATTATATAGTTGGATCACTTAAGAGATTTAAGGACAAAATGTTGGATAATTGTGGATATGGTTAAATACATAACTGTGAAATACTTTATGGTCACCTAAAGTTACATAAAGGGACCTAATTGTGTACTATAAACTAAAGGATTTCTATATTGAGTGGATAACTACCCAAAATTAACTCAATAGCATGTGCATATTAAAAGTTCCTTATGGCTGGATCCACTAAAAAAATGTATAAGAACATTTTTTTAAGATCCCTTAAAAATTCTCTATGGTTGGATCCACAAAGATCACATATAATGCAATGCATTAGAATCCCCAAAACAAAGAGTTTATATTCATAACCTCATGCACCCACTAATAACATAAGAAATCTTTAGTGGTGTACAGAAACTTGTTATGCCTTTAATATTGGCACATAAGAAATTTTTCTTTACTAAGTGGTGCACTCTTATCTGATCACAAATTGGATAATTTTATATTATATAACATATGAACTGTGCAAATGTTATATTATATAGTTGGAACACTTGAGAGATTTAACGACAAATTGTTGGATAGTTGTGGATATGTTTGAACTAAATACATAATTGTAAAATACTTTATGGTCACCTAAAGTTACATAAAGGGATGTAATTGTGTACTATAAACTAAGGGATTTCTACATTGAGTGGATAACTACCCAAAATTAACTCAAGAGCATGTGCATATTAAAAGTTCCCTATGGTTGGATCCACTAAAAAATGTATAATTCTTTAAGATCCCTTAAAAATTCCCTATGTTTGGATCCACAAAGATCATATATAATCCAATGCATTAGAATCCCCAAAGCAAAGAGTTTATATTCATAACCTCACGCACCCACTAATAACATCAGAAATCTTTAGTAAGTGGTGCACAGAAACTTGTTATACCTTTAATCTTGGCACTTAAGAAATCTTGATTTACTAAGTGGTGCACTCTTATCTGATCACAGATTGGATAATGTTATATTATATAACATATGAACTGTGCAAATGTTATATTGTTGGATCACTTGAGAGATTTAACGACAAATTGTTGGATAGTTGTGGATATGTTTGAACTAAATACATAACTGTGAAATACTTTATGGTCACCTAAAGTTACATAAAGGGACCTAATTGTGTACTATAAACTAAGGGATTTCTACATTGAATGGATAACTACCCAAAATTAACTCAATAGCATGTGCATATTCTTTGAACATGGTTCAATTCACTAAGACAACATATATGTTCCTTATAACATTTCTTTAAGAATCATTAAAAGGTCCCTATGGTTGGATCCACTAAAAAAAAATATTAGAACATTTCTTTAAGATCCCTTAAAAATTCCCTATGGTTGGATCCACAAAGACCACATATAATGCAATGCATTAGAATCCCCAAAACAAAGAGTTTATATTCATAACCTCACACACCCACTAATAATATGAGAAATYTTTAGTAAGTGGTGCACATCAACTTGTTATGCCCTTAATCTTGGCACATAAGAAATCTTGCTTTACTAAGTGGTGCACTCTTGTCCGATCACAGATTGGATAATGTTATATTATATAACATATGAACTGTGCAAATTTTGTATGAGGGTTGTTCGTATTCCTAATATAAATTTCTATGAGGTGATGCAAATGTAATATTTGTGAGGATTAGTTGGAGTTAGAAATCTAGATAAAATATAGTCATATAAGGTGGCAATTCACGTTGATTGAGAGTAATCGTGACAATAATTTCAAATGTAAGTGCATCATAACCTATTGTAAACATATTAATATGAGTTTTAATGGGATATATATTAAAAAGAAGATGATTTTGAGTGATTCTTAACTGCCACAAAATTTATGGTGGTAATGAAGCCGATTTCTACAAATAGTAATGTGAGTTTTAATGACGTATATTTCGAAGAAGATGCAATTGAGTGAGTCTTTTAATTGTCACAAAATTAATGATTATAAAGGGTAATGTCTATATATATCCACACTCCCCTCACATTGTGGGAGGGTCATGCTATCCACACTCCCCTAAATGTGTGATGACTAATACTAGTTTTCTACTAGAGATATTAGGTCGAAAGGTTTGAAGATTTCGCATTTGGATTATCTCTAGAGTTAGTTCAATATTGTCAAAACTCCAACATATTTCAACAAAGGAAGGGATGAGAGATGCGACATGGAATTAAGGGTTTAAAGGGAGCCGGTGATTTACTTTATTTATTTGTTTGGATTATTAGTTGTTAACATTTTAAAATTTACATTAGGAACATCGCTTGTTATTATCGTCTACATATTGATGTGAGATATGTGTGTGCTAGCTATGCTTAAATATCAAACACACATACAATATTATGGTTCAATAAACACATTAGTTACTAATGTCTAGGTTATTAATGAATTAATTAATAAATTGTCAATTTGAAGTTATATTATATAAATATAAATATCATCAATAAGATAATAATTAGTTCCCATCTTTAAATATTATATGAATTTATAATAATTAGTTCCCATCTAAGACTCTTTTATTTCTATATTAGACTTTATTATCCAAAATGAATTATTCGTTATAATTATTCATTTAGTCAAAGGATCACTACAATTGGAAAAGACCACCAAAGTGGGAGACAAGTTCCTTTTTTAGGATATTACAATGATAAGAGTCTATCGTTTGGAAGAGAAGCCATATAAAAAGTGAGTATTGAATTTGGTAGAGAAGCCATATCAAGAGACTGAAAAAAGTGAAATTCATTCAATTACTGACTAAAAATCCAATCATATTAAATTAAATATTGATTGAATGAATTTCAAGGAAAAAACAAATCTACACAAGTAGGCGCAAAGACTAAAAATTCATCCATGAATCAATCAACTCAGAGATAAATAAGGGATAGACGGCATAGAAAATTTGTATCCTTCACTCATCATCCATGCACAAAAAGAAGGGCATTTGAATCTATAGGTCTTTAAACACCGAAGTGACGACTGTCGATTCGGCTCCTGGTCGATTTCTCAGGCATAGACTGATGACTAAAGGGATAAGGGACAAAAGATAAAACCACAATCTTTTCATAATAATCAATAAAACCCACACATAGAAGTCATTGAAATCAGAAGTTGGGTTCGCCAAGGGAAATCAATTCAAAACAACAACGATGGGATGGTAGATGAGAGATGGGATGGTAGACTTTAATGGTTGAGACAAGTCTAGACAACCTCATTATATAATTAGAATAAAAGAGTTCCAAAACCACTAGAGACAAATAATGTGGTTGACCAAGAAACATTGCCATGGTTTAATCCTTGTGGTGTACCACATGACCAATACACTTGTTTAGTTGCCAAAGAGGCTTTCGAACAAGCAAAGTGAAACTCATATTGATAAACCAAAAGATCTAAATAATTATGTGGGTGAATGGACAAGTATGATTGGCAATGTTTCTAATGATCAAACAAATAAAAGAATCATTGATCCTACCATCATTGATAGGGAATTATCACCCAATCCATCCCAAGAGGAAGTCAAGAGGAGAATTTGTGAGAAGGATTGGGTTACTTATGAATGTAGGGGTAAACAAATTCAAAAATAAGCCAAAAGTATTCCAACTCAAAGTAACCTAATTTAAAGTCTAACCATTCAAAATCAAATGAATCCAAGTAAGTGACCACATGGAACTCCTAAAGGAACCCAACCAACTCAAGTTATGAAGAAAAAGTGGTTACTTTAAAAAAAAAAGTTATGGATTGTTTTTGCATAATTGCATGTTGGATTCTAGGGCATTAAAAAATGTTATGCCAATAAAATTTATGAAAATATTAGGAGTTGAAACCACCAAACCTTATAGTAAACAACTTGGCGGTTTCATTCCTTGGCCCTGAGATCCTTTAAGAAGAAACAAATCTGAAAAGTAATTTGTTTTAAGAAATTCTATCATTTAGATATTAAAATGACATCTTAATGAGAACATATGCATTATATTTTAAGAGGAAAACTAGCATACCATTATTAGTGATTTTTTTATTTATATAATTTTCTCATGAATTAAGGTTATATATTTTGGAAGATTTAATTCAATTTTCTAAGTTTCAACATTTTACACCATATTCTAATATGTTGTGCATGTACCCAATAATTCTTCCTAGTAACGAGATTGTCTTTTTTTATAGATTTCTATTACAATTGACATGTGATGAGAGGAAAGCATTAGCTTACATCAACCCTTACATTTTTTCCTTTAAAGAAAAGTCAATATAGTTTATTCATATACTCATTAGTTGAGTTTCATTTGCATCATGAATTTCTTAAAATACATCGTAAAATACATCTTAAATAAACTCAAATTTAATCACCATGGATTTCATCAACATATACATTAACATAAAACAATGGTCATATTCAAAATGGTTCCATGAATGTAACAACCATTGTATAACTCTATGCATGCAAATCCAATTTTAGATGTTAGTTTAAAAAATAAAAACATTATTTTAGAAGTTGCTTGTATCGAAAAATAAGAGAACAATGTTGTCACAATAAAACTATATTTATTGTTCTCTATATCAATGAAATTGTAATGAAGACTTTCTTTAAAGTTAAATACATAAACACACACTAAACTGGGAGTTGATTTGATTCTCATCCAAGAAATTCCTAAAACTACTTAAAATGACAAATCACATCAAAACATTTTATACTTGACAACAAATAACTAAATATTAGTACACAAGACAAGTAAGAGTGATTTTGAAAATGTATCATAAAAAATAGATGTAGTCCAATAATAACAACTT
>ML815818.1:24834-35527 GCA_009831015.1 Picea engelmannii
GGGGGGGGTCCGAAATGAAATAGTTTTTTGGCGGGACCCCTACTCTAACGTGGTAGGAATCTATTGGACTTTTCTGGCATACCACCGCCGTATCATGAAATCACTTTCCACTTTTTCCCCTACAAGTCCTATCTCATAACTTTGTCAATCCATCCCCCCTATTTCACCCATCACAAGTCCCCTCACCATTCCTGGTCTCCAATCAACACCCTCCACGTCACCTAGTCGTACTCGTCACCCATTTTTCACCTGCTATCTCGATCTCCAAATGACCCATTGGCCATTTATTATACGTTAACTTATCCATTAAAATTGTTGATCTGTCCCCTGCACCCAACGAATATCCGTTCACCCAAAACTAGCCCTGCTCCTTCATTCGCCCATTGCTCATATTATCCTCACACCAGAAAGTTTCCTTGTCTCCTCTCCGATTCAATCAGTATCCCAACCACAGCCATTACCACTAACGTTTTGTTTGAATTACAGGTACTCTTCACAGTGATGGCGCCAAAATCAAAGAAAGCAGAAGCCGGGGAAAATCCTTTCTTCCCACCTCCTGTCGACCTCAACAAGATCCCATTGGCCAACAAAGATCATCTAATATCAAACACAAGGTGTGAACTTAACTTTGTGGATTTGCAGTCATGGCTCAAAGACAATTTCTTAGATCAAAGCGATGAAATCGGGCTCTGGGATTCCAATATTCCTCTATATCTTTTCCCCCAGGTCCATCATTTCCCTGAATTTTCCCTCAAATGCCAGGCTCATTACCTTCCTGAACAGAGAGCCATAGTCTCGTCATCGGGAGAAACTTTGTTCTTCATCACACCAGAGGCCATTGATCAGATGATGTAGATACCCAAAATTGAATTTGCCTCCCATTTCAATCTCGAAAACATAACAAAGTTATACCAGAAACTATCTTTTCCTCAAAAAGCCCAAATATTTGAATTTTTCCTTCCATGGGATGCTCAGTTCCCCAAGTCAAATCCCATGTATCCTTCCTCCCTTTTCCCATAAAAGAGCAACCAAGTAATTTCATCCCTCTGTTGTCTGCTTGGTTATTTTTTAGAAGAATGGGTGGATGAACCTATATTGAGTTTTTTGTCCATTTTCTCTACCGAGGAAAAACCCACCACTCAGTTTTACCACCTATATCGAGTAGTTTTACCACCTAGTGGTGAGCATGCTCAGTGGTAGACCAGAACCAAGAATAAATGAGGAGATTTAGAGGATTTTACACCTCTCAGACCTTGCAAAAACCGGATATTGGTATCTTTACCAAAATCACACTGCGATTAGAATATACGGATGCAAGTTGGCTCCATACAAGCTACCCAAGTATTTACACGTGAGGATTTTTTCCCTAGAGTACATAAGACAGATGATAAATTCAGACGAAATACACTTTGTGTCTCTGAAAAAGAAACAACAGCTCATAATTAAAGGGAAAATAGAGTCTTTTATCTACAATAGTCGAGGCACCGGGGAAGAAGCAGATAGGTTTTTGAAGGAAATGGACTTGCAAGAGACAGAAATTAGCAGACTAAAAAAGGATTTTGAGGACCTTTAGCAGCTCAAGTCTTCTTACCAAACAAGCTACTCCATGGAGAAGCAAACATCAGACAAGCTCAAACAGGAATTGCAGTAGCTTCGAAAGCAAACAGTGGCAGGCAAGACACTTGTTGAGGCCAAGGAAAATATTTGGATGGATATCTCCAAATCCATAAATGAAATATGGCCTATGGTGCAAATCATGTTCGAGAAAAAAGAACTGGTACAGAGGAGTAGGCAGGCTATTGAGAAAATAAAAGTAGAGTTGGGAGAAATGCCCACAAAATCCACTGAGATCATTAGATTCTTGAATTCGAAAACCAAGGAAGAATTAGAGTATTTGAAGATTGAAGACAGGATGAAAACCATCCTTGAAGTCAAGAGGGTTCTGACCAAGAGAGGACTTATGTTGTAGTTGGAAGAGAAAGTCCAGACCATGGACGCAGGAGTTCAAATATTTTCTAGTAAGATCGAAGCTCTGCAGAAGAAAGGTATCACGGAATTAATGGTCCTAAATGATAAGTTAAAGACCCTTTCTAATTATAAACAGAAGTTGGCCATGGTGGCCAAAGATAGTTCAAAATTTTTGGGAATACAGGGCAGCATAACAGGCAAGGCATTCTTAGAAACTTTGCAACCAGACATTAGCATACAGCATGAGATCTGGTATGTTTTCATCGTCAGGCCAAATTTTTCCAAGTACACAGAGATGGATGAAATATACCGAAGATTACTCAAAGTCATTATTCCCAGTCAGCTACAATGGGAAGAGCTATGAAATTTGATCGAGTAGGAGATGAGGTGTCCAAGTCTAGTCAACAATCATATCAGACAAAGTTGTGCAGATGACTCACCAATGGCCTTCCCCAAAATCAGCTTGAAGAATTCGACACATCATTAACAGTCCCTAAAGTTTTGTATCTTGTTGAGTTAGTTAGTTAAATTTAGAATATGCCACGTCCTAATCATTAATGACAGGGTCGTTGTAACTTTTATTATAAATATCTCTAACTTAGAAGTATTGAGGATTGTTGATCTTTATGCCTAAGCAAGCTCTAGTTGTTGTAATTTTTATCAAGAAGTTATTCTAGTAATACAAAGAGAAGTTTCACAGGATTCCTGCGTGTCAATTGTTGGTGAAGTTCCCTCTGTCTGCGTACAAGTTTTTCCTTCTCAGTTACCATATTGTCTTTCTAAATCTAATCTTTAAAGGAAGTTAAAGTTGCAGAATTTACCATTGTGTACTCTGTTCTTAATCTTTTATAGATTTAAATGTTTTTCCTCTGATGTTATAAAAAATAAATTCTTAAATGATTTTTTGTTTTAACTGATATCTCACATTTTTAGCAATTCACCATTTTTATTCCTAAAGAATCCAGCATTGGCACTATCTTGCCTTGTGAAACGGATCTTGTAAAGGTTGTCTTTAACTTCTATATTTTAAAAATAGACCCCATAGCCCAATGGACACGTAAGTGATATTCAGCCACTTCATTCAAAAACAATACAAACAACTCATTTATATTCTTTCTAACCAGCCTAAAATCTTGAAAACTCAAACAAATCTAAAACTCACATAAAGATCCCTCTCTGAAACTGGTAGGGCTAGCTTCCAGATTCAAAGAGGTTGGTTAAGGTTACCTCTGATAAGTTTCTTCTTACCTCATAACAACCTCTGGAAATTTACAGAGTGATAACATAAATGGCGACCATACTGGGGATGAACTGAAACAAACTTTCCCCTAGAACAAAGACGACTTTATTTCTGGAAAAAACACAAACCCTAATCTTTACCTAGAAATAATGTTCAAAGGTTGTTAAAGTTTGTGTATAAATAACCAAAATCTCTAAAGGTAGAATAAAATCAATAGTTATGGCTCCCAAAATAATTTCTACCAGATCTCATCCTGACCCAGAACCTGCAATAGTAATAGGTAATCCCGAAAGACTACTCAAGAAGAAAAGCACTGCAGAAATTTCGAGGAGTAATAGCCCACTTCTGAGGTCTTTTTCCATCCCAGAAAAGTTAGTTGTTCTTCCAGACCTTGAGTCCAAGATACCCTTTCGAACAAGTCTTTTCAGGACAAAATCTGACAGTTTTGTCAGTGAAACGGTCTTAGACCAAACCATTTTTCAGCCCAAGACCCTGAGATACTTTCTCCTAGAGCTGAAGTTGAGCAACGTTTTCACTCCAAGACTGATAAGCTCGAAGACCTAGTCACAAATCTTGGTCAGGCCTTAGACAAGCTCCATCTTCAGCAGTCTGTCGAACTTCCTATTTTAACCATTGCTATAGTTTCTACTAAACCCACACAAGGTCACTCCATCCCTCCAAGCCCTTCGTCCTCTATATCTTCAGGCATTTCCTCCCCTGTCACACAGGTTGTTGTTCAGCCTCCTCCACCAATCATGGCGGTAAGATATGCTCCCTTGGTATTGGTTTCTCCTTTACACAACATTCCCCAAGATTATCAAACTAGACTTCCACAGTTTGATGGTATCGGCCCCTTGAATGCACAACAACATGTTGACAAAATGAACGATCAATTTGACCTAGAAGAAGTAGACGAAGCTAATGTGTAGATGATATTATTTGCACAAAGCCTAACTAGAGAGGTGAAAAAGTGGTTCAAAAATTTATGTGCTGCTACCATTACTGACATTATATTTTTCCATCAGACTTTCCTAGACTGGTGGGAAGTAAAGAAAAATCCTCTCCAAATTCTGTCAGAGTATGAGAACATCAGAAGGAACCAAGGAGAGACAGTGCAGGATTACTGCACTCATTTCAACAATCTATACAATGCTATCCCGACTGAAATCAAACCAACACAAGGTTTAGCATTAATAAAGTTTCCTGATGGTTTTGAGGCTGACATGTCATATAAATTAAGGGAAAGAAATGCAGCAACTCTAGAAGACATGCAAAAAAGTGTCGTTAGTGTAGAAGCAAATCTTTTGGCCAGAAGGGTCAGGCAAAGAACAAAAAATAGGGTCACCATTAAGGAAGAACCTTCTACTTCCTCATCTAATACCAAACTAGATTCTCTAGCCAAAGCTATGGAGAAAATGATGGACAGACTCACCATAAATGAAAGGAACCCACCTAGGGAGAACCAAGCTACCCCTCAAATCAGAAACCCAAACTTTAGGAGAAATCCACCTCAGAATAGACAAAGAGATCCTAGGGATCGACGGGAACAAAGGGGACCTGAGTAGCAGATTAGACCACCTCTCCAGGAAAACTATGTTGATGATGGGGAGGAATTTATGGAGGAGTTTGATAATGCCCATATAAATCTAATGAGTGATCATGATCACGATCATGAGTCTATTTTCCTCACCCAAAAAGAATATGAAATCTTTCTCCTTTCGCAAACAAATGTGAATGAGGAAGCTAAGAAAACAGAACAAAAAACCTTTGAGAACGCTATGATGGAGGTTCACAGGCAATATAACCTGAGGAGTAAGAAGACTAGTGAGAATTCCCTGAAGAAGGTTGTTGAAATCAAGAAAACCTTAGAAAATCCTCCCAAGAAAGCCCCTGGGCGTAATGACACTGAATCTCTTGCGCAAAAAACTCCAGAAATTCTTAAGAGAAAAAGTCAGACAGAAGTTTCATCAACCATTCAAACAGTTTCACCAGTCCACAAAGTCTCTGTCGATAAATAAGAAGTACAGAGTTTAAACAAAACCACCTCTCTTTTCAGCCTTGAAGGGGAACTAGCAAAATTGAAGATTCCCATTCCTCTCTCCGAGTTGATGAACAAGAATGCTTATAGGTCTCAGGTTGTAAAAGATTTAAGTATCAAACCCGATATGGGTACCAAAGCCTTGAATTTTGGATCTGTACTCCACTCCGACACAGTAAACCTTGCTGATGACCAACATGAGCTCATTTTTGGTTCTGAAGTTGACGGTCAAACTAATAATGGCATCGTGGCCCCTTTTACATCAGCCTAAATATCCATGATCTGATATTTCACAACGCTATGCTAGATTCAAGTGCTTCTCACAACCTAATGCCCAAATATGTGATGGAAAATTTGGGACTTGAGGTCACCAGACCTTACAAAGATTTGCATTCTTTCGTCTCCAGCAAGGTCAAATGTATAGTCTTGATTAAAGACTTATGTATCACCTTGGCTCAAATCCCGGCAAAATTTTTGGTGATGGACATCATCATGGCAGACATTCCCCCCAAGTATGGTATGTTGCTATCAAGGTCTTGGGGATTTAAATTGAGAGGAACCCTACAACTAGATATTTCCTACACCACCATTCCAGTTTTTGGTCAACAGAGAAGACTTTACAGAGAAACATTGATGAAGTACATGGTCATTAGTCAGGAAAAGCCACACAATTACCCACTATATTCTGCACACTCTGACCTGGATTCTTTTATTCTATATAATGATGGTGATCTTGAAGAACAAATCGCACAACTGGAAGATGATGCATCTGATCCAAAGGACAATAAAGCAACTGTCGAAGTAAGAAACCCCATGGTTGAGGAAAATGAGGAATTGGAAGTAGACTTCTGGAGCATGGACTTCGATGGTGCTATGAGTAAAGAAGGAGTTGGAGCCAGAGTGTGGATGCATAACCACATATCAAAGTACTCTGAGAATCATTCCTATAAACTAAACTTCCAATGTACTAACAACATAGCTGAGTACGAGGCTTTAATGCTCGGCCTAAAATTATTGAAGAAAGTTGGTGCTAAGAAGATAATGGTAAGGGGTGATTCTGAATTAATTATCAAGCAAATCAAAGGTGAGTATGCAACAAAACATCCCATACTTAGAGCCTATAGAAATGTTGTTTTAGATGCTCTCCAATGCTTTACTGAGGTTGATTTGTAGGTGATGCCTAGAGGACAAAATATACTCACAGACGGACTGGCTACATCAGCAGTTACCTGTAAAATCCCTTTTGGTCCCACTTGCAAGTACACAGTGGAGGTGAAGTGCAAACCCACCATTCCTGACAACATCAGATATTGTTGTTTTTAGATTTCTGTGGTGAGTATTTTTGAAGTTGTTTGCCGGATAATCCATAGTTGGTGTCATTTTCGTCAACATCAGATATTAGCAAGTATTTTGAAATGACAATCAAATTGAAGATTTCCTGCAATGTAAAAATGATTTCGAATGTACAAACATAAATTTAGAACAGGATGAAGAATTTGTAAATAAATCTGTTTTTGAGAATGGTAGTGTAAATACAATAGTTGTTGAAGAAATCAGTGAAAATGATGTAGATTCTGATATCCTGCAATTGAAAAATAATGTGTTACCTAGAGGGTTAGTTCCATTGGAAGACTTGTTTGATTTTAACGATGTAGCCAAAAAACTGAAAATTGAAGCTAGCGGTAAAAAGATTGAAGACTATAACATAGGAACAGAAGAAAACCCTAAAATGGTAAAACTATCTAAATCCCTGCCACCCGAGCAAAAAAGAAAATACATTGCACTTTTTAAGGAATATATAGATGTTTTTGCTTGGGGTTATGAGGACTTAAAATCCTATGACACAAGCATCATACAGCACCAAATTCCTATAAAAGAAGAACACAAACCTTTCAGGAAGAAACTTATGAGAATTAATCACAAGTTGCTTCCCCTGATAGAGAAAGAAATAAAAAAGATGTATGATGCCAAGATTATAGACCCTTTGAGATTTTCCAAATGGGTTTCTAATCTAGTTCCAACTAGGAATAAAAATGGCGAGATCAAGCTCTATATAGATTTCAGAAATCTGAACAAAATCTCCCTCAAAGACAATTACCCTTTACTTAAAATGGACCATATTTTACAAAGGGTGGTCAGATCAAGTAGGATCTCCTTACTGGACGGTTTCTCTGGTTACAACCAAGTTCTGGTCCATCTGAAAGATCAAGAGAAGACAACTTTTACCACACCCTAGGGAACCTTCATGTATGTGAAGATGCCTTTCGGTCTGATGAACGTTGGGGCTACTTTCCAAAGAGCAATGGATATTGCCTTTGTAGAAGAGACTGGGAAATTTATAGTCATTTATCTGGATGATGTAATTGTTTACTCCAAATCTGATGAAGAACATTTTCTCCACCTCAGACGTGTGTTTGAGAAGTGCAGGAAATTTGGGATTTCATCAAATCCTAAGAAAAGCCTTTTCGGGTTAGAGGAAGGTAAACTGTTAGGACACATAATCTCAAAAGATGGAATTAAAATAGATCCCAGCAGGATAGAAGCCATCCAGAAGGTGGAACACGCTAGGAACCTCAAAGAACTACAATCTTTCATTGGCAAAATAAATTTCCTTAGAAGATTCATACCAAACTTGGCCAAACTTCTTAGGAATATCACCAATATGTTAAAAAAGGACACCAAAATCAAATGGAACGTTGAGTCCAAACAGTCATTTGAGAAAGTGAAACATGCTCTCACCAAAGCTCCAATTCTAATTAGCCCAGACTATACCAAATACTTTTACCTCTTCTCCTTTGCATCTGATCACATTATAGCAGTAGTATTGTTGCAGAAAAACAGTGAAGGGTACGAGCAACCTATAGCCTTTTTCAACAAATCTTTAAGAGACGCAGCATTGAATTATAATATTATGGAGAAACAAGTCTTTGCCCTGGTAAAGGCTATAAAATATTTTAGGGTCTATATTCTCCACTCTCACACAATTCCATACGTCCCAAACACAGTGATTAAAGATATTCTGACCCAAAATAATCCGTATGAAGAAGAGGAAAATGGATTGCAGTCATTTTGGAATACAACATTGAAATAAAACCTACTAAACTGATCAAAGGACAAGGTTTTGGCCAAACTGATGGCTGAGTCTAATTTTCATGCTTTAGATATTAACTTTTTGGTTGCAGTAGACAGACCGGAAGAGAAGGTGACTCCAAACATAAAAGAGGCATTCTTAAATTCCCCTTAGTACGCAGACCTCATTTTTGTACTCCACAATTTACAAGCTCCTCCAGTTTTGACTAAGACCAAAGCTAGGTTTATTAAATTGAAAGCATTGAAATTTTGTATTCTGGAAGGCAATCTCTATTGGAAAGATCCTGGTGGTATCTTGCTTAATTGCTTGTTAAAATATGAAGCTGACAAAGTTCTTCAAGATTTTCACATAGGAGACTGTGGTGGGCACCTGAGTTGGAAGACCACAGCTAACAAGATTCTGAGAGATGGCTTTTACTGGCCTACTCTGTTTGTTGATGTTCATAAGAAGGTTACTTGTTGCCACTAGTGTCAAAATTTTTAAGGTAAAAGGAATCTTCTGCCACTCCCAATAAATCCCATCTCTGTTGAATCTCCTTTCCAACAGTGGGGGTTGGAATTCATTGGTGAAATACATCCTCCCTCTTCAGGCCAACATAAATGGATACTCACGACCATAGACTACTTCACTAAGTGGATCGAGGTTGTACCATGCAAGCAAGCTACTGACTCTGTCATCATCAAGTTTTTAGAAACTAACATGTTGTCTCGTTTTGGATGCCCCAGAAAAATTATAGCTAACAATGCAGTGGCTTTCAGATCCAAAAGGCTCATAGATTTTTGTAATCAATATCATATTACTTTGGGACATTCGATGGCTTATTATCCACAGAGAAATGGGCTAGCTGAATCTTCTAAAAAAATTTTGGTGAACATCCTCAGAAAGACACTACAGGAAAACAAAAAATCATGGCATAATAAGTTGGTTTTCGCACTCTGGGCTGATAGAATTAGCACCAAAATATCGATTGGTATGTCTCCATACCAGTTGGTGTATGGCATAGAGGCAGTTTTTCCCCTTTCATTAGGAGTTTCGGTCATGAAACCATTGTAGGAAACACAAGAAGAACCAAACGATGTCCAACGAAGAATAAACCAAATGATCCACCTAATGCAATCCAGAGAATAAGTTTACAACAAAACTCAAGTGATCCAGGAAAATATTAAAAATATTTATGATAAGAGAACCAAAGAGGATAACTTTGAATTGGGTGATCTAGTTTTGAGGTGGGACTCCAGAAATGAATATAAAGGTAAACATGGAAAGTTCGATAGCTTGTGGAAGGGTCCCTACACCATTCAGGCCTTCAGAGGAAATAATTCTTTTCTACTTGCTAATAGTGATGGATCAGACCTGCCAGGGGGACCCATAAATGGCAGGATGTTGAAGTATTACTTGCCACCTTAGTAGAGAGATCACCATTCCATTCCATTGTATATATCATTTCATTTATAAGTCTTTTAGGTGTAGGTGTTTTTGTTCAGGTGTTTGAAGCCCGTAAAGAAGGCCCTAAGACACTAAAAATGTCATCAAAATTTCTAAAATAAAGCAAGTCAGATAACAAAAGAAGCTCTAGAAGAAATTCTTCAAGATCACAAGAAACGGGATTCTTGGCATCTCGCAAGGAGGATACCATCCCCAGGTGGAGCCACTGTTATAATCCTATAATTTATAGGATCAACTATTGATTGTATTTTTTTCCCTTAAGTGTTTTTGACTTGCAGAGACTACTACATCTTGAAAAAGAAAAGAAAAAAGAAAAGAAAAAGAAAGAAAAAGAAAATGAGAAAAGAATAAAAGAGGGCATAAAAGAAATTAAATAAAGCCCCATGCAATAAGAATGGCTTGTTCCATACAGTCTAAGCATGGCCAAGCCCTTTTAAATTGATGTTGATAGGATTAGTGAATAAGCTTGGCTAAACTGTTTAATCTTGGCCAAGTAGATAGGCTAGCTAGTGAATAAATTTGACCAAACTGCCCAATCTTGGTCAAATAACCCTAAGGTAGAGTAATTTCTTAGTCCAACAGTTTAAACTGGGATAAATGTCATAGGGAAGTAGGTTAGAAATTAGGTTAGAGCATAGGTTAGTTGGCTTGATTTCAATAAAACATGCATGATGATCATTGTTGATTCATATCTTTGAAGTTTGAAAGTATGATTGCCTCACCCCCATGGTGATAAAAGCAGGGAAAGTTGAGCAAACCCACAAAAAGGTGCAAGCCTAAGTCCCCACTGCAGATATGATTTCACGCTGGCAGATTAAAGAGAGCACATAGATGAATGGTTGAGACACCAATGCTTAGATCTACGATCAACAAGTCTTTCCAGACCCCCTCGACCGTTCTACCTTTAACG
>ML815818.1:35587-47423 GCA_009831015.1 Picea engelmannii
CCCCCCCCCCCCCCCCGACCATTCTCTTTTTAACGTTTGGGGGCGGGGTGGGGGGTCTGGAATGAAATGGTTTTTTGGCGGGGCCCCTACTCTAACGTGGCAGGAATCTATTGCACTTTTCTGGCATACCACTGCCGTATCATGACATCACTTTCCACTTTTTCCCCTACAAGTCCTATCTCATAACTCTATCACTCCATCCCCCTTGTTTCACCTATCACAAGTCCCCTCATCATTGTTGGTCTCCAATCAACACCCTCCACGTCACCTGGTCATACTCGTCGCCCATTTTTCACCTGCTATCTCAATCTCCAAATGACCCGTTGGCCATTTATTACAGGTTAACTTATCCATTAAACTTGATGATCTGTCTCCCGCACCCAACGGGTATCCGTTCACCCAAAACTATCCCTGCTCCTTCATTCACCCATTGCTCATCTCACACTAGAAAGTTTCCTTGTCTCCTCTTCGATTCAATCAGCAGCCCAACCACAACCATTACCACTAATGTTTTTTTTGAATTGCAGGTACTCTTCACAGTGATGGCGCCAAAATCAAAGAAAGCAGAAGCCGAGGAAAATCCTTTCCTCCCACCTCCTATCGACCTCGACAAGATCCCATTGGCCAACAAAGATCATTTAATATCAAGCACAAGGTGCGAAGTTGACTTCGTGGATTTGCAGTCGTGGCTCAAAGACACTTTCTTAGATTAGAGCGATGAAATCGAGCTCTGGGAGTCCAATCTTCCTCTATATCTTTTCCCCAGGTCCATCATTTCCTTGAATTTTCCCTCAAATGCCAGGCTCATTACCTTCTCGACTAGAGAGACATAGTCTCATCATTAGGAGAAACTTTGTTCTTCATCACACCAAAGGCCATTGATTAGATGATGCAGATACCTAGAATTGAATCTGCCTCCCCTTTCAATCTCGAAATCATAACAGATTTATACCAGAAACTATATTTTCCTCAAAGAGCCCAGATATTTCAATTTTTCCTCCCACTGGATGCTTAGTTCCCCAAGTCATATCCCCCGTATCCTTCCTCCCTTTTCTCAGAAAAGGGAAACCAAGTCATTTCATCACTCTATTGTCTGCTTGGTTATTTTTCAGACGAATGGGTGGATGAACCTATATTGG
This sequence comes from Picea engelmannii, assembly GCA_009831015.1. Taxonomy (NCBI): domain Eukaryota; kingdom Viridiplantae; phylum Streptophyta; class Pinopsida; order Pinales; family Pinaceae; genus Picea; species Picea engelmannii. Next base: position 36,727 of record ML815818.1, read on the forward strand.
GCTTTCTATCCATTTTCTTTACCGAGGAAAAACCCACCACTCAGTTCGACTACAGCACTTTCCTAGTAGAGAACATTCATGAGAAGTTTTCAAAGTTCACCACAGAGGGCATGTTCTGGTACTCCTCCATACTGGCTTACATGTTCGTCTTCTTTCAAGCGGATAGGTTCTCTTTCTCGATGCAGAAAATGGACAAGGAAGGGAACCCGCAGGCGGTAACATCTTGGACTTCACTGCTCAAACGGAATTCCACAGAGTTTAGTTTCAAATAGTTCATCGAGCAATTTTACCACCCAGTGGTGAGCATGCTCAGTGGAAGACCAGAACCAAGAATAAATTAGGAGATTTAGAGGATTTTACACCTCTCAAACCTTGCAAAAACCAGAGATTGGTATCTTTACCAAAATCACACTAAGATCAGAATATACGGATGCGAGTTAGCTCCATACAAGCTTCACAAGTATTTACCTGTGAGGATTTTTTTCCTGGAGTACATAAGACAGATGATAAATTCAAACGACATACACTCTGTGTCTCTAAAAAAGAGACAACAGCTCATAATTAAAGGGAAAATAGGGTCTTTTATCTACAATAGTCGAGGCATCGGGGAAGAAGTAGATAGGTTTTTGAAGGAAATGGACTTGCAAGAGACATAAATTAGCAGACTAAAAAAGGAGTTTGAGGATCTTCAGCAGCCCAAGTCTTCTTACCAAACAAGCTACTCCATGGAGAAGCAAACATCAGACAATATCAAACACGAATTGCAGCAGCTTCGAAAGAAAACAGTGGCGGGAAAGACACTTGTTGAGTCCAAGGAAAATATTTGGATGGATATCTCCAAATACATAAATGAAATATGGCCTATGGTGCAAATCATGTTCGAGAAAAAAGAGCTGGTACAGAGAGCAGGCAAGTTATTGGGAAAATAAAAGGAGAGCTGGGAGAAATGCCCACAGAAGCCACTAAGATCATTAGATTCCTGAATTCGAAAACCAAGGAAGAATTAGAGGATTTGAAGATTGAAGACAAGATGGAAACCATCCTCGAAGTCAAGAGGGTTCTGACCAAGAGAGGACTTATGTTGCAGTTGGAAGAGAAAGTCCAAACCATGGATGCAGAAGTTCAAAGATTTTTTAGTAAGATCGAAGCTCTGTAGAAGAAAGGTCTCTTGGGCTTAATGGTCCTAAATGATAATTTAATGACCCTTCCTGATTATAAATAGAAGATGGCCATGGTGGCCAAAGATAGTTCAAAATTTTCGAGAATACAAAGGAGCATAACAAGCAAGGTGTTCTTAGAAACTTTGCAGCCAGACATCAGCATACAGCACGAGATCCGGTATGTTTTCATCGTCAGACCAACTTTTTCCAAGTACATAGAGATGGATGAAATATACCGAAGATTACTCAAAGTCATTATTCCCAGTCAGCTATGATGGGAAGAGCTATGCAATTTGATCGAGTAGGAGATGAGGTGTCCAAGTCTAGTCAACAATCAGATCAGAGTGCAGATGACTCACCAAAGGCCTTCCCCAAAATTAGCTTGAAGAATTCGACACATCATTAACAGTCCCTAAAGTTTTGTATCTTGTTGAGTTAATTAATTAAATTTAGAATCTGCCATGTCCTGATCATTAATGACAGGGTCATTGTAACTTTTATTATAAATATTTCCAACTTACAAGTATTGAGGGATGTTGATCTTTACGCCCGAGAAAGATCTAGTTGCTGTAATTTTTATCAAGAAGTTATTCCAGTAATACAAAGAGAAGTTTCATAGGATTCCTGCGTGTCAATTGTTGGTGAATTTCCCTCTGTCTGCGTACAAGTTTTTCCTTCTCAGTTATCATATTGTCTTTCTAAATCTAATCTTTAAAGGAAGTTAAAGCTACAGAATTTACCATTGTGTACTATGTTCTTAATATTTTATAGATTTAAATGTTTTTCCTCTGATGTTATAACAAAGAAATTATTAAGTTCTTTTTTGTTTTAACTGATATCTCACCTTTTCAGCAATACACCATTTGTATTCCTAAAGAATCCAGCATTAGCACTATCTCGCCCTGTGAAACAGATCTTGTAAAGGTTGTCTTTAACTTCTATCTTTTAAAAACAGACCTCATAGCCCAATGGAAGCATAAGTGATATTAAGCCACTTCATTCAAAAACAATACAAACAACTCAGTTATATTCTTTCTAACTAGCCTAAAATCTTGAAAACTCAAACAAATCTAAAACTCACAAAGAGATCCCTCTCTGAAACTAGTAAGGCTAGCTTCCAGTTTCGAAGCGGTTGGTTAAGGTTACCTCTGATAAGTTTCTTCTTACCTCATAACAACCTTTGGGAATTTACAGAGTGATAACATAGTCGACACATCTTTTCTCAAAGATAAGCTATCACCATTCTAGCTAGCTTGTGTGCTTTTGCATTTTACAGTCTTTTGTATTTCAGACAGTTATTAATAGAATCCGAGATTTATTTTATTATTGTGTTCCTTACCATATCTCTCCGTAATTATTTGTTATATCTCTATTATATCTCTACCTTCATATTGTTCCTAAAATAAACTAGATCATGTACCATTTTTTATTTTATTTCTTAGTAGAAACCAGGCCCACATACTGGTCGGAAATGCTACACCAAAAGAGAGTAGGTTTAATTGGGATCTGTACTATCATCGAGCATTCTCCCTTACCTGTTTGATATACCATTTGGACCCGTCAATAGAAATGGCACTAGAAGGAGGGCTAGATGACAAGCTGATCTTGTGGAGTCCTTCGTATTAAATTTCTTTAACTTACTAATGTCTCCATCCCATATCTCTTTATGGAGATGTTTTTCTAGTAATGTACCTCCCAAACCTCCTAGAAATATTTTACATTTCTTGTCCCAACTTAAATTTTATGGCAAGAAATAAACCTCTACATTTTAACATATTTTCAAATTCTAGAAATGTTATTCTCACAATATTATTGATGGAGATGTCATTTTCAAGTAGTTCACTCTCCCTTTCATAGGTTGGGTCAAGAGATGGTGTGATATTTTATCGGTTGCCTCTATTCACGCATGGGAACAGTTTATGCTCGAATGTTTGCATGCTTTTGAGAATTACGATTATGATAAATTGTGCAAAGAATTTTTAGAGCTTAGAAAGAACGAGGATGAATCTCTTGAATATTTCCTTATCATATTTAAGCATCTTTGTTATAGATTTCCTTTGGATGATAGGCTCTCTATCAATGATTTGATTGTTTTTTTAGTTTCTCTTATTTATGAAACATATTAGCTACAAGATGACGAATCTAAATCATGTATCAATGTTTATTTACATGTTGTTTGGATTTAAATGAAAATATTGAAAAAATTAATCCTTTAGTTGGACTTCATATGTTTGGATATTTCTTCACTATGGGGGATATAAATTAGAGATAATTCCTTTTTAGAATAAATATATGTATCCTCCCACTAGTCAATTCCCCCTTCCCTTCCTTGTGATGAAAAAGAAACCTCTTGTGTATAAAATTCATGTTCATATCTTTCTCTAGTTGACCAAGAGGGCGGTGTTTCAACTGATAATGGGACACTTCGGGTCACACCTATGGTTATGTCAGGTTCTCCTTATCCTATCTCTTCTTTGAAATCACAAGGAATGGAGAAGGAGGATACAGATAAAATTTTGAATGTTGATCATTTTGTTAATGAAGAAAATATGGACACTCATAACATGAAATTTTCCTCACCCATGGATAAAGTGGAATTTATTTATGTTGATTTCAATGGTCTTGCTATTATAAATTCTCCTAGCTCAAATGATACATATCAATAATGTTTTCCTACTGATGATGGATTAGTTATTTAACCTTCTTGTTCTAAGAATTATTGTGATTTGATCCTCTCTTCTAACTATGAATATGTTTTGGAAGATATTTCAAATTCTCATATTGTGCAGGAGTAAGAAAATAACAATGATTTTTTCACTCTAGAAGAAGAAATAAACATACAGGACAACTCTTTTATCACATCAATCCACTTTTTGCTTGGAAGAGGAAAACCATGTTGAGGAAGAACGTGTTGATTGTGAAACCAATCCTAATGTGGATCCTACCAATTCACAATCAGTCACTAATATGTTTGAGGAAGAGGAAATATCATTCAGGGAGTCATTTTTTTAAATTGTTTCTTGTTCAAGAGAAGCTTTTAATTCTCGTAATCCTTCCACCTATTATTATTTGTATCTTGATCTTCAATGGTTTGATCTTATAGGAAGTCACCCATTTTCCTATTCAAATAAACTCAATAGATTCGGCCCCTTTTGAGGTACTTGATGGTGGTGGTGTGCATATGGAAGATAGAGAGAATAAGGCCTCTGCCCATGAACTTATTACAACCATGCCTTATCAACATTTTTCATGGGATGAAGGAAATGTTGTAGAAAATGTATATTAGACCATGTCTTCTTCTTTGTCATATTCAATTACTATCAGTAGAGAATTTTAGGGAATTCACAGAAAAACTGAAGGGGGAGCAAATTAGAAACTTTAATCGACGCTTTACCTCAACCTTGAATAGGATTCCAACTGCTTCCCAACCATCTGGGAATTGTTTTTTCCATTACTACATGACCGCTATGAATCCAAATGTAAAGTATATATTGAAAGATAAATCGATACAAACTTTAGATACTACCAAGGCTAGCACCCTAGAAATTGAGAGAAACATGGAGGAATCCGATATGATTCCCTCACCTTTAGCGCAGCCCCATTTTAACCAAAGGCCTAGGAATGAGACACCTTGAATGAGGGTCCTCGGTATGAACCCCCGCCTGCCCAAAATTCGAGGATTGAAGAAAGGTAAAGTTCTTAAACGCTCAAGTTGTTAATGAACATGAACAACCAAATACTTTCTCTTAATTGAAAGGTGAATGACTTAGAGTTTACTGCTCCTACTTGACCAAGGCCTCCTTTTCCTCATACTCCTCCTCCTAGGAAACATGTTGCTGAATTGGATTGGTGCCACATTTTCCAAGACTTCAATGATCCCGAGTATTTTTACTCGTATACACGTCACCTGGAATTGTCTAAAACAGGTAAAGTCTCTTTACCTCTAGTGAAAAACAAGCTTGCCTCCACTTCCCAAAATGATCAAGTTAACATGGAAGATTATGTTCCTTACGATGATGATCCTCTTACCTTTGGAAGATTTGTTGTAGAAACTAGGAATCAAGCCCCTAAAACCACTCCGCAAGGGGTGGAAGGGACCAAAATTGACCCTAATGACAATGAAAAAAGAAAATTTCCCATGAATGGTAGATTACCTTCCCCTCCAAGGAACAGGGTTTCATGGACTCTAAACAAGGTAAATTTTCCTAATAATCCACCACCTTGTTTCCCAACACCGGTGCCTTACAACATCGTTGAAGATCTAGTGAAGGTCCCCCCCCCCCCGCATGACGTTATTAGATGCTCTTAGAACACCTACTCAGTTTGAAAATATTTCATGTTTTCTACAAGAAACTCCTACTCCATGAATAGAACAGAGAGTTCCTCTTTCCAAAGATTCCTCTTCTCAACCTAAGGAGGCATATGATGTTATTAATCTAGACCCTGTGGTTCCTCCTGTCTCAATTATCATTTCTAATTTTTTTCTCCATAATTGTGTCAATGTCACAGGAGTGAGGCACAATGTCATGCCCCTTCGAGTCATGAGGATATTGGGTCTCGAATGTTGTTAGCTTTAGATTCTAGGAATTTAGAAATCATTGGTTACATCAAGGACTTATCCATTACTTTCAACCAAGCTCTGGATGTGAGCATGCTCATAAACATGATTCTAGTAGATATACCTAAATCATATGGCATGATTTTAGGGAGGGAGTTGTCCACCAAAGTCAAAAAGGGTTGTTACTTCATGGAAGGAACCCACTTCACCTTTCCTCATAAAGGTGTTGAAGTTGTCATTAGGAGGGAACCAAAATACCGAGAGCAGGTTGTACATGCTTCCTACAATACAAAACATGTGTATTTTCAAGACACAGGGATGGGTATGTATATTCTTATCTGAGGAATATGCACATGTCCCTCCTTCTAAGTTGGAAGAAATGGTGTGGAGCATGGATTTTGACGGTTCTAAATCCAAGCATGGATCTAGGACTGGGGTCCTTTTGTGTGATCCCAAGGGAAAGGAAATCCCTTTCTCTTTTCAATTAGAATTCCCGAACACTAATAATATGGTTAAATATGAAGCATTAGTTCAAGGCCTCCAAAAGTCCTAGACTTAGGAATTTTTCATTTTTTGGTGAGCGGGGATTCTGAATTGGTTGTGAATCAAATCAGAGATAAATGGATTTCATAACCCACGCCTCAAACAATACCACTGAAGGGCTAAGGAACTTATTGAGAAATTATTATATTTCAACATTCAAGCCATACCTAGGGTTGCAAACCATGTAGTTGATACTTTGGCCTTGGTTGGTTCATGCTTCACTTCAGATTTCGTAAGGTCTATCAAAGATATAAAAGTCCAAATTTTACATAGACCTATGTTACCTGATAACATTGACTCTTGGAAAGTTTTTTATACTGACGAACAAATATGTAGGTTCCTTCAAAACAATGAGGAATTCAAATATTTGCATATCAACCATGAGTTGGAAGAGGAAACTGGGTACATAATCCAATTGAAGACAAATAAAATTCCCCATGGTTTGTTTGTACTGGAATCCATGTTTGATTCCAATAATGCCACTACCTCTACACCTAGTATTGCTAGTGAATCTGTTAGGAAGGTGCAGGAAACCATCCCTATAAACCTGGGAACTAAGAAAGATTGAAAACTGGTTTATATAGGGTCATAGTGTTCTCCTTCTAAGATCACTCAATTCACTGAACTCTTGATATAATTCAAGGATGTTTTTTCCTAGTCCTATTAGGATCTAAAGGTTTTCGATATGCAGGGGATAGTCCATGCCATTCTTATAATCCTTGATTCGAAACATTACAGGAAGAGACAAATAAAGAACAACCTTTCTTTGGAATGAACAATTAAAGCTGAATTAGACAATATGGAAGCATCTGGTGTCATATACCATGTCTTTTACTCACAATGGGTGTCTAATTTGGTTCCTGTTAGGAAGAAAACTAGTGATATTCATTTGTGTGTCGACGTTTGACATTTGAATAGGGTGTCCCTAAAAGACAACTATCCCGTCCCACTAATGAAAGGGATCCTCCAACAAGTCTCTAGAGCTCATATGATGTCCCTTTTAGATGGATTCTCATGTTACAATCAGATAGCCCTCAAGCCTTCTGATAGTCACAAAACCACCTTCACTACTTGTTGGGGCACATATGCATGTAACAAGATACCTTTTGTCTTTATTAATGTCAGGAACACCTTTCAACATGCAATGGCCATTGATTTCAAAGGCTTATTGGGTAAGATTATTGTTGCCTACTTTGATGACCTCACAATCTTTTCCAAAGAATGAAGTAGTCATTTTGATCACCTCGGGTAGGTTCTTCTTAGATGTTGTAAGTTTGGAATATCTTTAAATCCTAAGAAGATCATTTTTGGTGTTATGGAGGGAAAACTTTTGGGTCACATCGTCTCTCTAGAAGGTGTTAAAGTTGATCCTGAGAGAGTGGTAGCAATAAAAAATATTCCCTTACCTGCTAATAAAAAAGAAATGCAATCTTTCTTCGGAAAGATAAACTTCCTGAGACACTTCATTCTTGATTTTTCTCAAGTAGTCAAACCTCTAAATCAGATTATGAAGAAGGACATCTAGTTCAAATGGGACCCCCCTACCTGTCAGACCTTTGAATCCATTAACCAAGCCATTTATTATGCCCCTCTTTTAATCAGTCCTAATCCCTCTAAGGACTTTGTCATGTACACTAATTCATGAGAAGAGACAATGTCTACAATCTTATTGCAAAAAGATCATGAGGAAAATCTTAGGCCAATCGCTTTCATAAGACAGAATTTGAAGACACACCAACTGAACTGTTCTCCACTAGAGAAACATGGTTATTCTTTTTATAAAGCCTTGGAGAAATTTTGACATTACATCCAAGGCCAAAAAGTTTAGGCTTTTGTTCCTACATCTCTCTTAGTCACTGCCTTTAATCAAACCAAAATGCATAGTAAATGGTCCAAATGGATCATGCACATGCAAGAATATGACTTGGACATTAAACTGATGAAAACCATAAGGGGAACAGGGCTAGATGGATAGCATAAAGCCAAGGAGATAAGTGCATAACTCCAAAGATCATTTGGCGAATACCAGCCAAGGAAAGAAGTCCATTGTATCTAATTTGTTTGAGGGAAGATAGATAATAGTATGTATAGGCTTTCCGAACTATTGGCCTGGCACCTCGGTCACAGCTAAACCACCTCAAATAGATGACTTGATTTCTTTCAAAGAACTGGTTAACGAAACTAAGTTAGCCTCACAACCATGGTATGGACATCGTCTATTTTCTAATCAATGGTGTTTTTCCATCGGACATGGATACTAAATCCAAATGAACACTTTGTTTACAAGTTTTTTGGTATGTTTTACAATACCAAATCCTTTACCGAAGAAACCTTGATGGGGTTTTGTCATGATGATCGACTCCTAATAAAACCCAAATGGAACTTGAACAATACCATTCTGAGGTTTGTGGAGGTCACTTTTTAGCCAAAACCACTGCAGCAAAAGTTTTACATGCAGGTTACTTTTGGCCTTCACTCCACCAAGATGCCCATTTACTGGTTTGAAAATGCAAAGCTTGCCAATGCCTCACTAGGAAGCAAAAGTTATCTTCCTTACCTCTTAGGCCTATTGAAATCCAAGTCCCTTTCACAAGATGGGGCATGGACTTTATTGGGCTAGTTTCACCACCTTCTATAATTGGTCACATATTCATCTTAACAGCTATTGACTACTTTACAAAGTGGGATGAAGCAATTTCCCTTAGGAATGCTACGAGTCAATGGGTGGTACAATTCATTGAGCATAAAAATTTATCCTATTTTGGAACCCCTGCTGAGATATTAACTGATAATGAATCATCTTTCATGTATCATGTCATGCTCCACCTTGGTGTTACATATGGCATCCAACTTTTTCGATTTTCCACCTATTAACCCCAAGGTAATGGATTGGACAAATCCACAAATAAAAATCTAATTCAGATCCTTAAGAGAATTGTCAAAGATAACAAGCATGATTGGCACACAAAGTTAAACTTTGCTTTATGGGTTGATCGTATAACCCCTAAGACAATAATGGGTCAAAGTCCTTACACTCAGGTGTATGGAGCCCTTGTTTTCATGCATGTTCACTTACAAATTACATCCTTGAGTTTGGCTATTGCTGAGGCAAAAGATGATTTCCAACCTTTACAACATCGTTTAGACACACTCATCGAACTAGAAGAGGTAAGAAAAGATGCATTCAAACATCTCCAAAATAAGCAAGATGTTGTTAAACGTTCCTTCAATAAAAGAGCCACAATAGTAAATTACAAAGTAGGATATGATGTCCTACTGTAGGACAAAGAACATGAGGCCCCATCCAAACATCACAAGTTTGACTCTTTATGGTTGGTTCCTTACACAATCTACGAGGTTTTAGGGATAAATGCTTTCAAATTAAAAACCTTGGATGGTGAACCACTCCAATTCCCTATGAATGGTCATCACCTAAAGTTATTTTACTCTTGAAGAACCTCATCATCCTATACGTAAGTCACCACTGGTTGTTTTTTTGTTTGTATCTATTTATTGTTGTTGACTTTCATTCTTGTGTCTATTTGTTCTTGTTGATTTATGGTTGTATATATCTCCTTGTTTTCAATTTGGAGCCTTTTTTCTTGTTTGGTTTCAATTTTGGGTGTAAGCACCTTTTGATTTGTTCCTTGATTTTTGGTCCTTTTTGTTTTAATGTCATAGGTTTCCCACTTCTTATTAATTTTTTGTTTGCCCGATGTTCATGGGAAGGGTATTGTCCTTGTTATTATATGGATGTTTGAAAAGAATGCACCCTTAGGAACCCTTTTATCATGCTTGGCCTACAGGAAACTCTGACTCAATATCATCTTAAATAGGAGTAAACCTGATTGTTATTTGATCAAAGTCAACAGGGAAATTCTAAGGGGGTATCATATCATTCTCTATTGAAGTTGAAAACCATGATGGAATGATAGCTTACATAGCTATGTGATTGCAACTTCTCTTTACCCGACCACTTACAAATCTGATTTTTCCAAGCAACGTTCATTTTTTCCTACAAAATTCCATCACTTGTGAGCACTGAGATATTTTAGCATTGACTGCCAAAGGTTTTTTATATTTCTTTACTCCCTTGATTGATTGGTTTTCTTGCTAGTTTTTCTCCAGTGGGTCACTGATTTCAAAGATCTTTGTTTTCTTGTTTGTGTGTCGAGAATCAAAGGCATGCATGAGAATTTTTTTTGAGCCAAGGTTCACCTTAATCCTCTATTCTCATAGTTAAGCCATAATCCGAGTGAAGGACATGTGTCATTTGGGCCACATTTCTCAACAAAAACTGGGTCATTATTCCCATTCTTCTATCTTATGTGAATCTCAGTATAAATTATGTTGTATATCTTTACTGCACCACTTTCATTCTTCGGTTATCCCTAATGTGAAAAATGGTCTGTATACTACAGTTGAACCCCCCCCCC
>ML815818.1:50518-81195 GCA_009831015.1 Picea engelmannii
AAATAGAATTATTATTAAAAAAATTATAATAAAACTAAAATTTTAAATAAATTTTAGTTATATATTTAAAAACTGTATATTCCAAAATTAAAATTCCCCCCCCAAGGGTTACTTGACTTTTTAATCCCATAATTTCACCATCCAGAGGAAAAATTCCTCCCGTAAATAGTCAAAATGATTGGGGCAAATTCAAGTATGCATCCATGGCATTCACCTCCTCAAATTCATCCTAGAATTTCAGTGGCACATCCCAGAGTGACAGAGACTCATTATTGGCCCAAAAATATTGTGTCGGAAGGAGGCCTAATTGGGGGCCTCCGAGGCCAAATTGGGTCGGACGATGTTGGAGGCAGGTCAAAGCAGAAAAGCAAGGCATTTTTGGGAAAGAAAAAATGCAGGAGGAAAGTGACAGCTGGAAGGACGAAAAGCACATGCACATGCAAGGAAGACCTAACAACGGTAGGGTTAGGGTTTTGGTAATGTATTGTAAACGACTGAAGAGCCAGAAATGTATAAATATGGATACTTATGTATCATAAGGGGGTTGGATATATACTAGGTATCGTTGGGTTTTTGGTTATCAGAAAGACTAGTCGTTGTTATAGAGAGGAGTATTGTAGCGAGTTGATATGGGATACTTGTCGTATGACCTACTTTTGTAAGTTGTTGAGCTAGAGAGGACTAAGGAGGGTAGATCTTGTGGGTTAGACTACAGGCTAAGGAGCCTGGTGCAATCTAGTCTGCCTCACATAGATCTTACCCAACTAGGAATAATTGTAAGCACGCGGAACCATAGTAACAGAGCGACTATAATAAAAGAACTGAGAGCCAAATCTTTATGGACATAGCCCAAGAGGGGGTGAACTATAGTAACATCTGTGTTATGTGATGAATGCATGCGTATATTTATTGTCTTTCATAGTTATTTTTATGCTTAATGAATGAGTTGTTATATTTCTTTCTTATTCGTTAATAACAGTACATTGCGTTTACTAGTTATAGTAATGGTTCAATTTACATCTCCCATATCTCGCACTCAATCCTAGGTTGTAAACACCTGAGTCTTACAACAACCCATTAAATTTATCTCGAGTGAGACAGCACAGTGCATTATGTGCATTATGTTGCCTTCTGGTTTACCAAGAGGGCCGATAGTTTTAGAGGCTTTGTTGGAAACCCGACAAACATGAACCCCGAGTCAATATAAACTTAGACAGAATAATAGAAGGACATAGTTAACCAACAAATGGTTCTGTTGTCGTTGGTAGGAACAAGAGAGGATTGAGTAGATGAGATAAGTTGAAGATCTGTCGGAGGAAGATCAAGAAAATATTAGGGCAGAAAGCAATGAGCTACTAAAATGGAATGTTGAGACCGTGGAATCCCACAAAAGCAGAGATCGAAAGCTGGCTAAAGAAAAAAGAGATGGAGTTTGCATAGAAAGATAATCGAAACCCTAGAATAACACCCTAGAAATATCTTGAGAAATATGTGTTTATTGTTTTACATGAAGTCTTTTTCTATGATTTCCCACACTTATTGAAGGAGTGGATACTAATGTTGAAGGATAACCACACAATGAACTGGATTCAGCAGTTAGAGTGGACCCCAGTACATATCGAGAACTTATAGCAGGTGAATAACAAATTCACCCGCACAATAGATTTTTGGCTTAAAAGTATTGTGGCAGGTTTCATAATAGAATTTGCAGTCGACACAGCAAAGTTGTATAGTGCAGTGGAGCAAGAATTTCTACGTGGACCTCGAAGAAGGTACATTCGATCATTGTATTCTTCTATTAAGATACTGCTATACAACAAAGGTGTAATGAATATGGAATCAGACAGCTAAATTTCCCTGCATGCATGGGGGAGGGGGGGAAGCACTGATAGAAAGAGGAGAAATGGGAGGAAAGGATAAGGGAAAAAAGGAGGAACCCTTGGACCTGATTATGATGGATGACTACCAAATCAAGTGGATCATGGTGGCAGCTGGAAAGATGCGTAGCAGAGTACCCTACCAATACAAGGTGAATACCAACAAGAGAGTCGTAGCCGCAAGGGAAGGCTTGGCGAGTGATGAGGAAGAGGTAGAGGATCTCCAGGCTGTGGAGTAGATTGAGGAAATAATGCGCGCAACATATGAGAGGAATACGAGATGTCCAAGAATGGGAAGAGAAGGCAGCAATCCTATCCATATTAATGTCAATGTGGAACCCATAAATCCATGTGCAACTAATACACCAAAGAGAACACCATTGTTTAGGAAACCGAAGTTCAGAAGAAGTCGGACAGTAGGAAGTACATCTACACAAGGAGCAACAACTAGAGGAGTCAGTTCAGACAGCACTAGTCAAGTATCTACACAGTGCGGAGGTAGCAGTTCAACGTTCAGAATGGCAGGACACGATCCTACCATCAGGTTACCAAAATTTCAAGGAGAAGCAGCAAAAGACCCTAAGAAACACTTGTTCATTTGTGCAAAGATCTGCGAAGCAAAGCAGATCACTGGTGAAGATACCAAACTTGCGCAGTTAGCTATTACGCTAAGAGACTGTGCACTAGACTGGTACATGAGTCTCGATGCAAACAGTGCCCCTGGGATGACAAGGACACTGGCATACATTAATAAGTTATTGATAAATGAGTTCTAGAAGCCAAGCTCAGAGGATCAATACGTGAATGAGATGATAGAAATTCGACAGAAACCAGGAGAATTTGTATGGGAGATTGACTAGAGATTCAATCGATTTAAGGGGAAATTGAAATATCTCATGACTGATATGCAGCATCGGCACTTGTTTGTCAATTCACTACTCCCACACTTAAAATACCCATTGTGACAAAAAAAGTTTCAGACATAGGTAGAGGCTCTGCAGGCATCCCTACAACTAGAAGAAAACCAGTATCAGCAAACAGATCCAACTATTGAAGAACTAAAGGAGGATTTGAAGAACTTAACGTTTCAACTCAACCAGAATAAGAATAAGGATAAACGAGAAGGCGTTTGGTGTACTACATGTAGGACGGAAGGACACCATAAGAACGAATGTCCAACATTCATGCAGTATATGGTAGCAGGAATGCCAAACCTGTTACCAATAGGAGGACTATGGTGTGAAGTCTGTAAGAAACCAGGCCATGACCCATACCACTGCCCTATGATGCAGAAATATCAGACAGTCCCAAAGAGTTCATATTGCACCTTTTGCAAGTCAGTAGGCCACGATGACAAAGATTGTAGAACTATGGAGTTGATGAGAGAAAGGACATCAGATACATATAGAGTGCAGGTAGAAATGATGATTGGGCAAGCCGCACCAGATTTTAATCAAGTTCCAGCTCCATACAACACTGTGCAGCAATAGTATAATATTGCGAAGCAACCATATAATAATGCGCAGCCGCAGTACAACATGTAACAACCTCAGTACAATACTGTGTAGTATAATCAGGTGCCTCAGTATAACATGCCGAGAGGAGATCAAGCAGGACACAGAGTTGGAGGATGAGTGAGAGGAGGTTTCGGACGAGGTAGAGGACCAGCGGTATGTCACAATTGTCAAAAACTAGAACATTATGTAAGAGAATGTCCGCTTCCACCAACAACTTGTATGTATTGTCGCACATCGGACCATGATACAGAGGAATGTTCGACACTATTAGTAAAGATCTATGAAAAGAGGAACCAGAACAACCAGAATGTTCATTAGATCTCAACCAAAGAAATGGATGAAGGAAAGAACATCAACATAGTCACTCGCGGAGGAGCTAAAACAGGAAATGACGCAGTCCGACAAGAGCCAGTACAAAACCAATGGGTGCAGAAGAACACCGAACCAAGGAAAGAGTTCGATGCACAGAACGAGAAGGAAATATTTAAGGAAGCCAGACAAGAATTTTAGAAGGAAGACATGGAGACGACTTCAACTATGTAGCAAAACAAAGGAGCATCGGAATACGATATGCCTTCGTTATTGGATCATACCAACGAAATACATTCCATGGGACAAGTAAGCACAATCAAAGGCTTTCTGCAATCATGTGTAAAAGTATTAAATGATTCATCATCTGTGAAAACATTGCAAAACATACTAGAAAAATGTGGTATGGAGACAAAAGGAAAACTATAACCAAAAATAGTCAATCACATGCATACTAGGAAAAAAACAAGTAGGGAGTTCAGACTGAATGCAAACAATGGAGACTTCAACATGGGATACATCATACTAGATTTGGGATCTGAGGTCAATGTATTACCAAATAAGACATCGAGGTATACTTGGACGATTGGATAGCCTATAGTTTGTTGAAAGACCACGTAGAAGTCTTACGACTGATGTTAGAAATATGCAGGCAGTTCCAGATATCACTGAAGATAATTAAAGGTGTATTCGGAACACCATTTGGGATACTATTGGGCCACATAGTATGCAAACAAGGTTTATTAGTAGATCCTGCAAAGATTGCAATAATTGTTAACTTACCACCACAAAAAATAGTTTGTCATGTAAGAGCGACGTTGGGACACACAGGATACTATAGAAAGTTTATCAAAGGGTATGCACATATTACTGCACCAATGGAAAAGCTATTAAGAAAGGATACAAAGTTTCAGTGGAACGACGAGTGCCAACACAGTCTAGATACCCTGAAGGAAAAAATGGTCACCGCATCAATACTAGTATTTCCAGACTGGGAGAAGAAATTCTGCGTGCATGTAGATGCATCAGCCATAACACTTGGAGTTATCTTGGTGCATCCACGAGAGGGGGATTTGGATCACCCCATAGCCTTTGCGAGTAGAAAGCTATCAGAATTGGAACAAAACTACAACACTACAAAGAGAGAAGGCCTAGCTATGGTCTACACACTACAGAAATTCAGACATTATTTATTGGGGAAACACTTTAAGATGTTCACAGATCACTCAGCCCTAAAATACCTAGTCAACAAGCCAGTGTTGGGGGGGAGAATCTGTCGATGGTTGCTACTATTTCAAGAATTTGACTTTGAAGTAATAGTCAATCCAGGAAAATTTAATGCAGGACCTGACCACCTATCAAGAGTCACAAATGGAGAAGAACCTACGAATTTAGAAGACAACTTTCCAGATGCCCAGTTATTCTCAGTCTAGATTGATGATGAATACTTCATATATATCATTCAGTACTTGAGCAAAGGTACTACACCGCAAGAATATAGCACCGCACAGAGGAAAAACCCGATAATTTGTGTCGTCGACTATCAATCGATTGCAGGACACTTATACAAAATGGGCACAAATAACATATTGCGAAGATATGTGTTAGAACGTGAAAGACCAAGGGTGTTAGTAGAAGCCCATGAGGGGATCACAGGAGGACATTACACAGGCAAAGCTACCACACAGAAAGTATTGTGCGCAAGACTATGGTGGTCGACGATTCACTGAGAGTCGAAAGAAAATTGTCAGAGATGCGATGTATGTCAAAGGGTTGGTAAACCAAACAGAAGGGACGAGATTCCATTACGACCACAAGTAACATTACAGGCATTCAATAAGTGGGCAATAGAATTTGTGGGACCAATCATCCCACCAGGAAAAAGAATAGGAGCAAGGTACATTATCACTGCGACGGAGTACCTAACAAGATGGTCAGAAGCCGCAACAGTGAAGGATTGTAGCGCAAAAACATCAGCACACTTTTTGTTTAAACACGTAATCACTAGATTTGGATGCCCAAGAGTTTTGATGAGTGACCAAGGCACACACTTTATAAAGAGCACCATCGATGCTATGACTGAAGAGTTTGAAGTCCATCATCAGAAGAGCACACCATATCACCCACAGGAAAATGGCACAGTGGAAGCATTCAATAAAATCCTGGAGAACGCACTGACAAAGATCTATAACATCAACAGGGATGACTAGGACCTCAAAGTGCAAGCAGTATTGTTGGCCTACAGGTCTACGTGCAAAAATTTGACAAGGAACACACCATTTAAACTGGTATGTGGCCAAGAAGTAGTAGTGCCATTAGAATTTCTAGTACGAAGTTTGCACGTAGTAGTAATCACACATATGATAGAACGAGGTGCAGTACAATAGCGACTAAATCAATTAATGACCATGGAGGAAGATTGGATCCTAGCAGGATTCCACCAACAAGTTTAGAAAGTTAGGGACAAATCTTGGCATGATAGACACATCAAGAAGAAAACTTTCAAAGAATGCGATCTAGTACCGATGTATGAAATCAAATCATTTCAGCACCCAGGAAAGCTCAAGATGCATTGATTAGGACCATACAAAGTAAAATATGTCATAGATGGAGGAGTTGTACAGTTCAAAGACTTATCAGGCATAGAACTTAGAGGGTTGATCAACGGGAGCCAACTGAAGTTGTACAAGGACAATCGACCACCCACCGCGCAGTAAAAAAAAAAATTGTGTTAAACAATACCAATAGAGGTAAAGTGCATCAAAAGAGCACGCACACTTAGGAATGCAAACTCGGTGAGGAGAAGGACAATGACCACGTACAAAGGAAAACAAGAGGGAAACGGAAAGACGGAAAAAACAGTATGAAAAGACGGAGTCAGGAGGAATTAAAGGACAGAAAGGACCGATGGGATGCCACATTAATCATGCCAAATGGAGATGGTAAGGAAAAGTAATGGAAAGTACAAAAGGACCGGAGGTGCATTAAACTCACAATTAATAAAGCGTCCTCGACAAGCTTCATGGGATACCCATACAACACACAAACGCGGGAACAAAGAGTTCATTTGCAAAAAGAGAACAAACAGAGAATGATAGCGGCTAAGGAGCACAGAGAAGAGTTCACAGAGGTCATAGAGACCATTCAAACCCAACAAGCATTCAACATTCACTGCCATGGCACCACCAAAGCAAGCAGAAGCAAGCCCGAGTGCCAGACCAACCAGAGTTAAAACCAGGTCATGGGTACAGTTGGAATAAAGTGAACAACAGCCACCAAAGATCGTTAATGTCGACGAAATTCCATCTCCAGAAACAGCACTAGTGAACCCTACACCCATAGGGGAAGAAAGCCAATATCCATCACCGGAGGGCACGAATATAGATGGACCAACAGAGGTATGGGAGCAGCTGAACCAGGATGCAGAAACCCTGAAGGAGGCACAACCAGAGATCACTGAAGCAGCTCTGAAAGTCAATGGAACATTGATGAATCAAGAAGCAGCAATCGCACCATATGAGTCGCAAACCACCGTGTCAGATCACCCACTGGAAGGAATAGTAGAGAAGGTCACAGGTTGGCCAGAAGGGTATTCTGAAGCACAAACAACAGTCGTTTTAACTTCAATCCAGCCACCGCCAAAGAAAGACAAGCAGTAGGTACCTAGGTCACCTCACAAGCACCATGTCTCAGCAATCATTCTACCGTGTATACCAGATGGGGTACGAGTAGAATTAGGCTTGCTAGGGCAAATTGACAAGCTAAATTACGCAAACCACGATGTAGTAGACGCAGACAAGTTTCCATAATTTGCAAAGAGAGTGTACTTGGAAACTGTGGGCACAAATCTGGTTGGGGAATCGATTGCTCAGCCACTTCGATGGGCAACAGGGTTAGAGAAGACATGAATATTAGGTCTATTGGACCTACCACATTTTTGCAGAGGTCAGTACGCAAGCACATGCGTCAAACAGTTGTTAGCAGTCACACATGGCATGGACATATGGTTGGACAAGCTCGTCTCAATAGACATAGAGCTTATTGTGAACATAACAGGGTTTCCATCCTGAGGCATGGATCCCACACAGTTTCTTGATGATAAAGCTAGGGAGAAATCACTAGCATAAGATACAAAGAAGAAATATGGTACCGATAGGGGGACAAGAGGATCAATGATGTGGAAAAAAAAATGGGCGCAAAAATATTAGCCTATAAGCTGCTAAGAAAATGCCACGGGGAGGAAGTTTCGGCAAGGGTTTTCATAGTTACAGCTCAATGCGTCGAGGGAACCACAGTGTGCTGGGAACCCTATCTCTTGAACTTGTTCCTGGATGACTGCAAGGACGTGCAAGATCTCGGAACAGAGTTTCACTATTCATGTCTAATCATGTTAATAGCCTTTATGGGCTAGAGAGAACCAAGGTATTTAACTTTTTGTACCAGACCCAAACCGAACTAGGGAGAGAGATACTTATTGTTGAAATCCATGTTGGATGCTAAGCACAAAAGGATGAACAGGTCCATATTTGAAGGATACCTACGCGACTTGCAGGAGGCCATTAGCAACATGTGGAGAATAACACTGGAGGTTGTCACGCGGTTTCGGGACATCGCCAACTTCAAGGCCACATGACATGCGATGTGGATACAGGAGCGCAAGGACGCCGATAAGCAGTAGCTACAGATGCACTATTGTATCACATAGGGCGACATTAACATGGTGATCAAATATTGGGAAGACGAATGGAAGATTCTAGTCCTCACCTGAGACTTGCCGAAGAAGACGATGGAAGAGGAGGCTGGACAAAAAGAAATGCAGCCTCAGGAAGTCCAAGGGCCTAAGAAACAAAGGATAGGCTAGACAAAAAAAACAGAGACAAATGAAGGGGCAGCGAAGACAGGGACCCAAAAGGGGAAGAAGGAGAATACGCAGTCAGCCAAAGATTAGCAGAAACAGGTTGAGGCAGCGTAAGGGACCGCACCAAGTCCCAACCCATAGAAACCAGGTGGGAATAAGAGACTAGCTATACATATAGGAGGAGCACACAAGAAAATGAAGGCCCAAAGAACACTGCCAGAATATACGATCTCGGACGATGATGGAGAAATGATAGCCCGAATGGTCCAGGATTGTCTAGCTGAGGATTTTGACAATGTTGCACACCACAGGGATAGGATTCAAGAGGAGCTAGCAGACATGTGGTAGTTCCTCAAGAAAATCGGGGAAGTACAGACAACAGGTAACAACAGGGGAAACGAGCCATCAGCACCATAGACAGAGGAAATATTGGAAGAAGGAGAGCATGGTCCAGTCCATACGATACTGTAGTCGAATGCAACATTCCACATCACACCTAATATGTTACACATGGACTAGATCATGGGGGAGACACCCCTAAAATACTTAGCTCAAATCCAACTGGTGTTGACACAGATTCCATCCAGGCCACTACATAAGTTGCAGGTTAGCGTAAACCATGAGGTACAGTCTCGCGCACGTAAAAACTTAGTCAAATTGCAGCAGGCAATAGAGAAGCGTGATGCACTGGAAATAATCTACAAGTAGGCTAAGTTCGAGACCCAAGAGGCAAAGGAGCACAGGAAAGGATTGGAGCAAAAAGTGGTAGGAACTTACAAGAAGATTCCAAAGGTCACACAGGAGGATGAAATCACAGCAGCCAAACATATTGATCAGATTGCACATGTAATTGATCAATATTAGAACGAGATCAAGAATCTCTAAGAACATCTCACACCCACTACTCCACCAGCAGTGAAGGCGAAAAGGAGGCAGCAAGCAGTAGCACAGTTGTAGGTGATAGAACATCAGGTCTGCATAGCAGCCGACTTGTCTGATCAAGAAACACAACTTTGGAAAAAGTTAGAGGAGAATCAGTAGGTCCAAAGGTGGGACAAGGAATAAGAAAGGATCAACGCAACGATCCAAGACCTTAAGCAGAGGCAGAAGACAATGGCTATCACAGAGCATGTCATAGGGGCATAGTGTTAATATTATGGTAGTTGCGGGAGGTATTTACCTCCACGTGTGAACCTGACGAGAATAGAAGACTCCAGAAAGCAAGAGAAAACCCTAATTAGTTGGCTAATAACCCTAGAAGTCTTGTCAGCCCAAGAAGATAATTTATATTAGGTTATTAGCCTCCAAGAGAAGAAGTCGGCCAGAAATAATAATAATATATTGAACAGACACATATCCAGAAGGAGAAATCAGCACCAACAAATCTATCAGAATCAGTATAAGGGTGCCAGTTCTCATTTGTAGCATCTCAGAATTGCAGTTCCCAGTTTTGGTGTGCACTGCAGTTGTAGTCTTTTGCACAGGTTTGGAGGAGAGTTGTTGGTGCAGCTGCAGCAGCAGCAAGTTTTCGGTATTGGCTTGAATATCTATTGGCTAGGATTTGGGACTATCTGATCAATCTTTTGTGTTGTGATATCCCTAGAGAGAGGTGCTCTACCCTTTGTTTGGCTATCTAGCCTAGGGTTTTCTTCTGGAGGAATTCTCAGTCAAGGTTAAGGTGCTCAGAGGGAGGCTTCAGCCTATGGTTGGGTGACGAAGGTATCGTCAATGGCAAAATGAGAACACCATCTTCTATATTCTAACAGTTTATGGTCCCACACCCCTTCAGTCAGCCTAAAACATTGGAAGGAAACATAGCCGCTAGACATTGAGCTCGTTGAGGAACTGCCGCTAGGGTTACTAGCAGGAGCAGCTTCCAAAAGCACTACAGCTAGGGTTACTAGCAGAAGTAGTTGTAGAAACCCTAAACCTCTTGTTGAGGCACCTTAAGTGACAAGATTGACCTAATCTCTGGATAGATCAGTGTGCCCTAGCCCAACGCATCTCCTGGTACTCTCAGAAGGCCAAGACGTGAAGTTTGGATTTCTGGTCAAATCTAGGGTTTGACCAAGTCAAGCAAGCCATGATGAACTCTATGAAGTCTGAGAACAAGCTAGATGGAGACTCTAACTTCAGAGCATGGAAGATAAGGATTGACCTCATCCTTGCTAAGAATAAAGTGCTGGCTATTGTGAAAGGAAAGATCGTGAAGCCAGAGTTTAAAGAAGGAGAAGAGAAGGAACCGCAGAATGTTGCAGCTATGGAGAAGTTCAGGGATGTTGACATCAATGCCATGAGTATCATAGTGGATTCCATAAAAGACCACTTGATACCCTACATCTCCCATCTTGACTCATCGAAGAAGATGTACGATGCCCTAACAAATCTCTTCTCAATCAGAAACATTGGACAAGTTATGAGTCTGAAGAATGAGCTACGTGACATGAAGATGAATGAAGATGACAACATAACATCATACTTTATAAGGATCTCCCATTTAAGAGATCAACTACAAGCTATTGAAGAGATCACTTCAGAAAAGGAATTGGTGAACATAGTACTCAATGGTCTTCCCCAGACATGGGATGCATTTGCCGCAAGCATAAACACAAGGAAGGAGTACTCGACATTTGAAGAAATTTGGACTTGTTGTGCTCAAGAAGAATCAAGGATCAATGCAAAAGAGAAACCTCAAAAGAAGTATGATGATCAAGCCTTCATAGCAAGATTGATTCAAGAACTTCAAGGACAAAAGAAAGTTTGATTCAAGAAGGAAGCCAAAACAAAGAAAAGATATTTCAGAAATACAGTGCTTCAACTATCAAAAGTACGGTCACTACAGGAATTAATGTCCCGAGCTAAAGAAAAGGAAGGAGAAACATGAAGCATCGATTGACGAAGAAAAGGAACCTACAAAGAAGACTAAGCAGGATGGAAGAGACTTCTTCTACTAAAAGGTAACAACAATCTTCTTATTTCTTGTACATATCTTGCTTGCATCATCTTTGTACATATCTTGTATATCTATCTCTTGGAAAATAATGTGTTCCAAGAAGAACTATACCTATGGAAGAACAACAAGATAAGAATGAATTATATAATACACATGAAGGGATGAAATACAAATCATGTGGAAGCTACTGCAAGATAAGCCGAATCAATCATGAAGAGACTTAGAAGTCAGACATTGAGAGGAATTGGAGAAAGTCTTATGATGACAACTAAGATAGAAGCATGGACTCTGTCAGACAGAAGAGCCAATTATATATTGTAGAAGACAATAAGGATGCAAATGGAAGTATGGACTCTATTAGATGGAGGGAGTTGATTATATGCACTCTTACATGAAGCAAGGATTAGGAGGGAGCTAATCCTATGATCCATTGAAGATGATGAAAGGTATATATCCATGGTAGCAGTCATGAAAGACAACACGTGTTCAGTTCAGCCATAGAAGAAGACTTCCTCAAGAGCCTTAAAGTATTCTTGGTTGTCCATCAAGATCCGTGATCCTATGATGAAAGGAAGAAGTGGAATCTCTATGGCATGGAACCTATAAGAAACTCCATGGACCCAAGAGCTAAAGAAAAACATAAAGAAGAACATGTCCAAGAAAGGAAGAGAAACCAGAATAACCAGTCATTGTATTAAGAATCACAAGATTACCAGCCTGATATGAACTCACTAAAAGCAATCAAGTAGAAGAACTGAAAGTCGTAATAAAGAACAATGTATGGAAGACTTATGAATAAAAGCATTGCGAGACCCAGAACTAGAGGTTCTCCTAGATGGAGGGAGAAGACTATGATGATTACTTGTTCCAACAAACCAGACTTATCTCTACATGAGTCATTATATCATCCACAACATCCATGAGTTGGAGTTCTACATCAAATGAATACAAAGAAATGTTCTCCAGAAAAATTGAATAAAGAACGTATGAAGAGCAATCTCAATACTTTGAGGCATACCAGAAAGAGACTCTTGTTTGCAGATAGAAGAAGATAACTTGGTGGATAACCTCCAGTGCACAACAGAAGCGTGGTGAAGATTTCCTATAAAGATGACTACTCAATAGATCAGATCTCATGATAACAGAAGAAGTGCCACATAGATATGTTCCAGCTTTCCAACTATGATATACTCTATTGTTCAATTCTACATGAAGCCTTCGCAGTGTTCCAGACTAAAGTACATTTGAAATCAATCATTACATTATCCATGATGAAGTCCAGAAAGGAGAGGTAAAGTTCGAGTATATTCCCACTAATGAGCAGACAACAGATATCCTGACAAAACCTCTATCCAGAATCAAGTTTGTATATTTTCGAGAGAAGACAGGGATCATGGAAATAACTCCTTTAGCTGAAAGGGAAGATTCTCGAAGCTAAGAGAAGGTACAGAAAAATATTTTTGAAAAACATTTACTTTTGTGATTTAAATAACTCTCCAGTTAGGAGGGAGCATTTATCTTTGTAATTGAAAAATATTCCAGATTGGACAGATGCTTTCCTGTTCGGAAAGTGGATTGAGATTTCTAACAGACAGTGACTTCCCATTGTAGTTAACATGGGAGGTAGACTGATTGTTGATGTATCATAGACAATGACTTCCCATTGTAGTTAATATGGGGAGTGGTCTAGGATAGTCATTCTTCTTGGCAGTCACTCTGAGTAGTGGTCAAGTAGAATGGTCCACCTCGCCAAATAGTCATTCTTTCGAAGTTCACAGTTGTGAGTAGCTTTGAAGAATGGTCCATTTTGGAGGTTGATGCAGGACAGACATTCCTTAGGGCAAACTCATTC
Source organism: Picea engelmannii (assembly GCA_009831015.1). Taxonomy (NCBI): domain Eukaryota; kingdom Viridiplantae; phylum Streptophyta; class Pinopsida; order Pinales; family Pinaceae; genus Picea; species Picea engelmannii. The sequence continues at coordinate 63,885 of ML815818.1, forward strand.
TCTCTAGGTTACACTTTGTTTAGTGTCGAAGGAATGGCCCAGGGTGGGGAATGGTCCGGACAGTTATTCCTTAGGGCAGACTCATTCTCTCTAGGGTGCACTTTGATAAGTGTAGGAGGAATGGCCCAGGGTGGGGAATAGTCCAGGCTCAGCAATCAGGGATAGTCATTCCTCAGGGTTTATACATTCTCTCTAGGGTGCACTTTAATTAGTGTAGGAGGAATGGGCCAGGGTGAGGAATGGTCCAAACATTTCTTAGGGTTTATACATTCTTTCCAGGGTGCACTTTAATTAGTGTAGGAAGAATGGCCCAGGGTGAGAAATGGTCCAGGCTCAGAAAACAGAAATAATTCTTCTTCCTTGTTTGTGAAGAATAGGACAGATAGCCCATTGCTGATGAGGGCGGACATTATTTCAGATCTCACAAACATGAGTGAAAGATTGACCCAGATGATTCAGTTTATCTTTAACAATATTTTTCTATGCAGGATGGAATCAGATGATTGTTATGAAGACAATAGATATAGACTACTGTGGTGGATGTGTTCCATTGTTCGTGTGGCAGATATTCTTTCAAAGCTCACAGATGTGAGTGAAATATTGGCCCAGACAAATCAGTTTATATCATAGCATTGTTTCTATGCAGGATGCTATCAGATGCTTGTTATGAAGACTGTATGACAGTAGATGAGGACTACTGTGGTGAATATGTTTCATTGTTCCCAACCATACGTTGTTGATCAAGTACTTGTGTGTTACTTAATGTGGTAGTGAACCATTGGATTGTAGTTAGGTACTACTATGAATAGACACAGTTGTGCTCTATCCTTGTTCTAATTGCCTTGAAGACTATCAGCTGTTTATTAGAGATAATGATCATTCAGATGAATGATGAACAGAGATTTTCCAGATGGAAAATAGTTTAGAGCTCTTACTCCTCTTATATCACTCTATGATGTGAGTGACTTATCCAACATCATGTCTAATTACTCATATGAAGTATGGTTTCGAGAGATGATGCAGCTGATGGTGATGGTGATGCTCATGATCTAGTCATGAGATAGTCTAGATGACTATATTGATGTTATCGGGTAAATGGTATGTTTTTGTGATCAAGACCATTACCTGTAATACCTCCCTAGCTAGGAGGGAGTGTTAATATTATGGTAGCTACGGGAGGTATTTACCTCCACATGTGAACCTGACGAGAATAGAAGACTCTAGAAAGCAAGAGAAAACCCTAATGAGTTGGCTAATAACCCTAGAAGTCTTGTCAGATCAAGAAGATAATTTATATTACGTTATTAGCCTCCAAGAGAAGAAGTCAGCCAGAAATAATAATAATATACTGAACAGACACATATCCAAAAGGAGAAGTCGGCCCCAGCAAATCTAGCAGAACCAGTATAAATATAGGGCGCCAGTTTTCATTTGTAGCATCTCAGAATTGTAGTTCCCAGTTTTGGTGCGCATTGCAATTGCAGTCTTGTGCGCAGGTTTGGAGGAGATCTGCTGGTGCAACTGCAGCAACAACAAGTTTTTAGTATTGGCTTGAATATCTCTTGGCTAGAGTTTGGGACTATCTGATCAGTCTTTTGTGTTGCGCTATCCCTAGAGAGAGGTGCACTACCCTTTGTTTGGCTATCTAGCCTAGGGTTTGCTTCCGGAGGAATTCTCAGTCAAGATTAAGGTGCTCGGAGGGAGGCTTTGGCCTATGGTTGGGTGATGAAGATATTGTCAATGGTAAAATGAGCACACCATCTTCTATATTCTAACATGTAGGACATGAAGAAACTACAGGTGGAACTCACCATTGCGCAAACACATAAATAAGAGTGACAGGCTCAAATGGAATCGCTACAAGAGAGGGTAGCAGAAGTCCTAGCACAGGCAGAGGAAGCCAAGACATAGATAGAACATACTCGGGTAGAATGTGCATAATTGGTTAGTGACGAAGTTGTAGTCCAGATAGTCGACACACTCAAGGAGAAGACTGCGCAGGTGTAGAAACAGGCAGTAGAGCTCAAGGAAAAGTTTTGGGCGATCAACAAGGAGATTGAGGAACCACATAAAGGTTAGGTGGCTCGGGACGAGCCACATGTCAGTTTTGGGGGCCTGTTGGAGGTAGGCCGAAGTGGAAAAGAAAGGTGTTTTTGGGAAAGAAAGCATGCACAAGGAAAGCAATAGCTGGAAGAAAGAACAACACAAGTGCATGCAGGGAAGACCTAACGATGATAGGGTTAGGGTGTTTCTAATGTATTTTAAATGGTTGAAGAGCCAAAAATGTATAAATATAGATACTTATGTATCATAAGGGGTTCGGATATATACTAGGTATCGTTGGGTTTTTGGTTATCAGAAAGACTAGTCATTGTTATAGAGAGGAGTATTGTTGCGAGATGATATGGGATATTTGTTGTATGACCTACTTTTGTAAGTTGGTGAGCTAGAGAGGACTGAGGAGGGTAGATATTGAGGGGTATAAGTAAATACTTGTTATGTTATCTATCTCCATGAGGGATTGGTTAGCTAGGTGTTTGTTGTTGCTTCCTTGGGTTTAACTTACTTGCTTTCACTTTCTAACATCTTTGTTTAACTTGTTTAACATGTTTTAGTGCATATTTTCTGAAGTATTCAGTTGTTTTCATCCTTAGTTAGTGGTCAGGAGTCCTAGAGCCCCTTAGGACAGCCCTTAAATAAGCCTCTTATCTTGTCGTTCATACTTGTTTACTTCCTTATCTTGTTTACAATCCCCATACAAGGAATCAGTTGGGGCTTTCATGCATATGGCAGCCTTGCCGCTCGCAAAAAGTCTCAACCCATTCCTTTGGATTGAATGGTATAATTTTTTATTTGTAATTACTTAATTTTGTCATTTTTCATCGTATATTTACTCGTACACTAATCTACTGATATTTTCCCCTAAAGGGGCCATGCAAAAATCAACAAGCTAAAAACACTCAGAAAATCACAAAAAAATTGAAAACAAAGTAGGGGTCTGCCCCATACACACTCAAAACAAAACCTATACTATTTAGCTATATGCGTACACACATTATTTAGCCATGACATATATGTCACATACTTATTTACTTATTTTTGTATAAAGTTTTAGATAGATCTCAATTCATTGACCAGGAGGCACACTTTCGAAAGCGAGACGTGACCTCACCACATGGATGGCTTGGTCCTTTATTTCAATCAATTTCAATTTCATAGAATACTAAGTGTCAAGGCCAAGGAGTCTTCATTGGAAACCCCTCGGAAGTTGTCTAGTTAGTATAAATTGAGTGGTCTTTCCTTAGTACCACATGGTCAAGGAGTTGAATTGCTCAAATTGGTTGGGATACTACACTGCTTGGGTAAGCTCACCTAAAACTCTCTTTAGGGGGGTCCTATGCCTCTTTATTTTTGCAGGTATCCTTCTTCCATCCAAGTGGATTTAAGAGCTTGAAAGCGCAAGTGATGAAAAGTGGCTAATCCCTACTTCTTTGAACTGCATGGGGCACTGTTCAACCTAACCACCATGGTCTGATAAGACTAATATTCTTATACTGGTTGGCACATTTCCGAGATGTGTTTTCCTAATCAGGATAACCTTCAAAACGGTGTGGTGGCCAAGCCATGTGTTAATAACTAAAAATTCACCAATAAAATACATTTAAAGTCAAACCTTTTATCAGTCCACCCTTCATCCATGAACATAAATTGTAGTTGTAAATACTCTCCCAAACATAGTTGTAACAACTTGTAAAAAGGTTTTTCATCTTCATTTATAGCCCCCCTTTTGATTTGACATTTTTCTGGGATCACTTCCTTGGTCACCTTGGGGGGTACCAAGCCATTCATGGCTTGTTTCCATGCCTTACAAGCTTTGAACAACTTGTTGTTCACAATTTACAACCATATAAAAATACTTGGATGTATCTTTTAAACTCACGTTTCACCCTTATTTTTCACTTTTCCACTTGAGGCACCACTAGTCTATTGTCCATGGACGCCGAGAACCCATTCTGGGCCATTTTCCAAGGCTTTAAGGGAGCAAACAGCTCGTTGTTCGCTTTGTTTAGTTTGTTGTCCTAAAAATCAGTGAGATTATTTTCATCCCAATGTCCATAACTTTCACCCCCCAGACCATTTTTTCCATTCATGAAGCTAAGGGAGGACAACACCCAGGGTGGGTGGTCCTAAGAAAGACTTCTGGTAAGTCTTTCACCTCTCCTATTTCCCCTTCTTTATCGCCTCAGATGAAGGACCATCTGAGGCATGGGTATCTCTGCCTCATGCTGAGCTATCAAAGAGGTTGTAATTGGCTTCACAGCTGGATAGGTTGGATCTATCCCAATAGACAGATTTTGCTTATAACATGTAGCACCACATCAATTGAGGCCAATGGATGGAACTTTAGGCACTCCTAAAAAGGGTTTTGGTTGATAGTACTATGAAGAGTTTTAGTGTAGGTGTGATAAACATAAGGAGGTGCTTCATCCTGTGTATGTGGATTCTTGAAGTTTCACATTCTAAGGATATGTACAATCATCATGTTGACTACCTTTCTCTATCCACAAATTTTAGGGGTGGAAACCAATCTATTCAGTCATCTTGATGTACATCATGGATAAAAAAATAGACTAGGAAATACTTAGGAACTTGTTGTCTCTATAATAAAAAATGGTCTTAGGCAACCTAAAGTGAACCCAAGAATGTTTTAAGAATAGATTAGTAACTAATTTTTCTATGACACTCTTCTTGAAAGGTGCAAAAATTGTCAGTGTAAAGAGACGATCAAGAACCACAAAAAACAATTGTTCCCATGCTTGGTTAAGGGTAGACCTGACATAAAATCCATGGAGATTGACTCTCAAGGATTATATGGAGAGGGTATATGAGTGTACAACAATTTCATTGATGGCATAGGTAATTCCTGATATGATATTTTTTTCTAACATATTTTGAGATCTTTTTATAGTAGAAATTATTTTGCAACACTTCCACTATCTTCTCCACACATAAGTTCAACATCATCTAACTATAGCATTCCTCCAAAATAATCTTCTCATTCTCTATTGGAGGAACAAAAGGATGGCCCAAATGGCATGAGAGTCCATTCTAGAGGTGAAATTTTGAAACTTGTTTACCTACAACTTGTGTTAGGTATGTAACAATAAAATCAAGATCATTTTCATATAGTTAGGGATACTCTGATGTCTCATGTCTGTAGGAATGGAGGAATATGATTAAGTCTAAATGATAGGTAAAATGATACAGTCTACAACTTGAATGTCTCATCTAACTATAGTGTGCCTCCTAAATAATCTTATCATTCTCTATTGCAGGAACAAAAGGATGGCCCAAATGGCATGAGAGTTCATTCTAGAGGTGAAATTTTGAAACTTGTTTGCCTTCAACTTGTGTTAGGTATGTAACAATAAAATCAAGATCATTTTCATACATTTAGGGATACTCTGATGTCTCATGTTTGTAGGAATGGAGGAATATGATTAAGTCTAAATGATAGGTCAAATGATACAGTCTACAACTTGATTGTTTCTTCCTTTATTGTACTCAATGTTCAAGTGGAGTTGTTGAAGGTACATGAACCATTTTGATGGTAGTGATTCTACAACTTTCCCTGAATCTACAAAAATTATGGATGCCTATCTTATATGTGGATGATCATTTCCCTTCCCATAATATAATCTTCCACTACTAACAATACTGGAAAATGGAGTAAATCTCCTATTGGTAGGCGGGGTATCTACAAACTATCAAAAATTGATTCACTATGACCGCCAATGGGTGCCCATGATGAGCGAGGACTTTATCAACAACAACATTTTGGATATTGTCTCAATTTTTATTGGTTGTTATAGATTCGGTAGATTGAGTACCATCAATGATTAAAGGTGATGCTTCAGATACATGAATGATCTTTGTTGTACCTTGGCCCAAACAAACTTGACCTTGTCTCCACCCTTTGTCACTTGGTAGAGGGCGCAAGTAATATGATAAAAACTCAAAAAGAACCTATGAAGCTCCTTTAGTGTCCTTGGGGCCAGCCAATCATGGATTCCTTGGATATTGGATGGATCCATATGTACAACATGCTCATCCATGATTTGATGTAGATATTTTCATAGGTTTTTAACTTTCAATGATCCAGCTTTGATGTTGTATAAATGACGTTGAGAAAAGGAGTATGCCTTTGTATCATGGATTTGATTAGTCACTCATGCATATTTCCTATATGTTTGTCTCAAAGATGAACAAATCAAGTATAATAAACTAGAGCTATTATAGATTAGACCAAGGGTCCAGTTTGCACTATCACTCTCAGAAAGTGATGTTTCCTTCCTTGAATCTTGGTAAACAACCAATCAATTTGAATATTGAGTTTTTACATATTGCTACTTCTTGAAATTTATTATCTTGCATCTTATGTAATTTTTTATAACCTATATTTTGATAGTGTTAATTTGTAGAAGCTGATTTTGATTCAATTTTTATGGTTTGTTTGTAAGTTTAGATTAGTGTAACTTTGATGGAAACTTTTGGATAGTGGGTTTGGTAATGATAAGTATTGTTATTTCCTCATAAATATTGCTCAAGACATGGGACTCCATAGGTCCCATGTCCATTCTACAATAGCTCCATTTTGGGGTGTGTTTTACATTCACTCCATGTATTAATGTTTATCTAAACTCCATGTGCAAGCTTTCCTCTTGAAGTAACACAAAATCCATTGAAATCTCCTTCCATGGTGAAGTTCTTGAGTATGTGCTTGTGTTTCTAATGGTAGACGATGAAAAAAACACAGTTTTGTTGGTTTATAGATTTTGGTATTGAGTTGAGGCTTGAACTCACCACCAGGTATTTATAGGGTGATGTTATGTTCTTTTATTTGGGACTATGTTTAACAATTTCAATGGCATTGAAGGGAAAACCTAGATTTTTGGATTTCAATCTGCTACCTTAGAATTCGGGTGCCCCATTTGTATCCATGAGTTTCATTTGTGGCTCTTTCCTATCAATGGTTGGAGAAGTTATCATTGAAGAGGATGACAGTGGTAGGCAAATATTTGACTCTTCTTTCTAACTCCTAATTCCCAAACTTCAAGGACTTTTAGTATTGCTTTATTATGATTGATTTAGCACTAAGGGCCTTGGTATGATTTCAAGAAAGTGTAGGTACAATATATTTATCTCATAGTGTTTTATCCTCTTTAGCACTTGGGTGTGCAAGAAAGGAAATTTTAGTGTTAGCCTAAGCTTGACTACCACCATAGTCAATGGTTAGTGTGAGTGAAACACAATAAAACAAATAACATTAGAAAAATAAGGAAATAATAGCATGGAATGGAATATCAAGAGTAAAACAAGGTAAGTTGTGTTATACCAATAGAAAGACTTTGAGCTTCCTTCTTCCTCTTTGGGATGGGTTATTTTTTCCCTTCAATATCATTTCTCTCTTAAGAATGAAATGGTGAAAATATTTGTACAAAAGATCTAAATGGATGAGAGATCCAATACATCAAGAAACAATGGTTATGAAGATATGTGTGATTTGGTGAGAAAAGAGGATTCTCAATACTCATGCAAACAAAATATCATTACTTAGACTTCTCTTCTTTTTTTGCATGCTAATGGCTTCCATTTATAGGCCTCTAACAAGATTGATAAAAACTGGTTTAAATGGGAAATGGGAGGCCACTTGGGTGTGGCTTTTCTTGAGTAGAAATGAACCCATTGGTTGCACCAGTATTTAATGCTTATGATCTTGAGTTCTCGTAGTCCTTCAACTAGGAGTAATATTTGATGGGAGTTTTATTCAACAATGCTCCAGAAAGTTGGTGAAATTGCACTTTTGTTGGTATGTGCAAATTTCAAGTGAATAGTCATGCTAATGTGCATGGATCGTGCTAAATACAATGTTGTTGAGCCTCATAGATGACATAAAAAAACACTTTGTCTAGTTTCTTATTTTTTTGAAGGTGGTGTGTTAATGCCATGAACATATACATTGATGTATTGAATTTATGACTCTTCCAGTGATCACTTCTATATCTTTCTGAGCAATTTTTAAGTGATAAAAAATGTTTCGTGATGTGTGAGGTTAAGAGTAGACATATAGTTGAAATAAATCATCATTTCCTTTTATTTTGTGCATTGATACTATGCTAGAGAGAGAGAGAGAGAGAGAGAGAGAGAGAGAGAATGTTTGAAGGAGTAAGAACTGCCCAGAGAGGAATAAGGGGAGGTTTACTTGTGAACCAACAACCCTACAAAAAAATGAATGAACTATCTTTATACAAATGAGGTGGGCATGCCCCATGCTCGTGCCATAACCAAAAATAATTACAATGATAGACAAGAGGATGTGTCCTATAGGAATATCATCTGAGGAATGAAGGTTGAGATGACCCTGTAACTAAAAAACTTGGTGAAGTAGAAATATGTAGTGCCCTCGGGGTTGTTGGTAATTACAAATGACAACTTTCAAGGAGAATGTGCCCTAGAGCTTGAAGTGAACATTTAAGGTGTATGTTCAAGATTTGAAGGCCATGATGGCTTGGCAAGTCTAGAGGTCTTCAGCTGGTACTGAAAACTACAACTATACCTAAGTAAGACCCACCTTGATATGAATAGTGTTGATGTCGAATATCATGGGTTCAATGGAAGAAACGAACAATGATGACTCTCTCTATCCCATCCAAGGATCATCATTTGCATGGTAATGAGAACCAAGATACTACAACATTCCTGGAAATTGATGTTGATGTCGACAAGAATGCACTCGTGATGGAAAGAAGTGAGGTCCCTCTTGAAATCCAATGATCAATATGGTAGTGGTGACTGATTTGTAAGAGTGATGTGTGACTGGTAAGGATGGATGAGGTCAATGATAAATGGGTCTTAATACTTTCCTTGGTTGGAGCATAAGTAATGGTTTATGGTGGAAGCAATCCAAAACTTCAACTGGAAAAAAAGCACTTGATGTCATGGGGGTGGTCAAGTGATGGCAAGGTTTTGTCAAATTGTAACTGAGAGTGGAAAGGATGTAAAGAGTGGGTAATGATGGGTGAAAAATTGGGGATCAAACATAAAGGATTTTTGGATACTCAAGGTTTGGCCGATAAGATGGATGTTTGCAGACATGGTGTTTTGAGTATGAATGCTACGACCAAGGGAGACAAGGGTTGTTGCCATGTGAAAAAATGGTTCTTGTGGATGCGATGGCCTAAGTCTACCTTTTTGCTGGAAATTAAAAGGTATTGTGTACAAGCATCAAATGAATAAAGAATAACTGGGTTGAATGTGAAAGCACAGAGATGGGTGCCCCAGTGGCGAATGGGCTCGGCCTAGGGAGGTGAGACATGTGTGATGATGGATGAAGGGTGGGGGGCCGATGGGCGGATCTCTGTGGAGGTGAATGGAACGTGGATTAGACTGTAAATGGTCAACTGATATTGGAGGAGATGAGGGGGCAATGAAAATGTGGGAGTGCATTCAACAAAACCAATCAAAAATGTGCAATGATCTAAGAGTCCATAAGGGTGTGAGCTAGCAATATGAGGAGAATAAGTATGAGTTTCATTCTCTAAAGTGTGAACTACATGGACTCCTGTACTAATGGCATAAAGTGGCATGGGTGTCAATTTTCATGGGGGTCTAAAAGTGTGGGACAACCCATGTGGGAAAAAAATGTCGTTACACAACAACTAGATGAAAGTGGAACTAGGTGAGGTTGTTGTGATACCGGGCATTGTGAACCTAAAGATAGATGTCGGGGGATGATAATGGTAAATGCAATTATTCATAGAGGGAGTGACTACATGCCATTTTTGAAAAATATACTTTAAGGGGGAATGGAATGACCATAACTAAAAGTGTTTTGAGCTAGTTGATGAGTACCTGCACACAAAAAACAAATACCCGAAGTGAAAAATACATAAAAGTGAAGAAAATGTTACAGAAATTTGACAAATTGATAGTGATCAAGCGTACTTGTAGCTAGGGTATCGAGATAGGGGTCCTAAGGAAAGTGTGTGGAAAGGATCATACCATTGTTTATAATGGAAAATGATTATCCCAATGGTACAAATGGATAAAAAAATGGAGTTATTGGGATCCTGAATATGCTCAAGGAAGGTTTGGGCCCAGGCTGTATAAATGGTAGTGGGGCCCTCCATGCCACCTCATTTGTACCTAAGGTGATGTGGACATATGTAGATGGGTTTGGCCCATGATATTTTGAGATCCCTTATGCATGCCTTAGCCATAGACGTCGTATAAATAATGAATGGTGGTTAACTTGATAGTGTATCTTCGGTTTGATAGTGACAGAAGATAATCGTGTTGTTTAAACTAGAAAATATTTAGCATACAAACTTTTGTATCAATTGATTCATGCATCACTAGGTTCCCTAAGCCACATGTGATTTCAAGGGAACCATGGGTTCCCAAAAAACACAGTCCCTAAAGGAGGTCAGGGAACCATCGGTTCCCAAAAAAGGTACTTCCTCAAGGAGGCTAGGGAACCATGGGTTCTGAGAAAAGGAACACCCTAAAGAAGGTTAGGGCATTGATGTTTGTAGTATCGAACAAGTATTTCTGCATAGTTCTAAGTGTCTAGATGTGTGTAAGTCATCCAAAGCCTTTTACCTTGAGACTTTACTTTAGTTAAAGTAATTATTAAAGTAAAGTTCTTTTATTAGTGAGTTGATTTTTATTTAAAGAAATGATTTAATTAGCATTAGTGAATTAAATAATAGCCATTGATCTCAAGTGAGGTGACAAGTAATCTTAACTATCAATCACTTTGGAGATTAAGGTTAGGTCATAACTCAATCTTATAAAAGAAAGGGCTAGGGTGAAGGAGGAAGACACTTGATACATTGATACATATCAGAGAAGGAATTTTTCTTAGAGAGTTGGATCACAAATGACTATGATTCAAGGAGATATTAGATATGTGGAGAAGGACTTTCACATACAGATCAAGTCAGGGAGAAGACAGAATAGAGGCAATCGCAAGTGGGTTTTAGCAGATTGAAGTTGCAGCAGCAAGATCGTGTCGTATGGAGTTTTCGTACAATGTTTGAGTGTGTGCATGTACGAGGGTTTCAGTGGAAATAGGCATGTATACGTGATTTTTCTTATGTAAAGGCATGTATATCTCAAAAAACATGAAATATCAAGGTCGTACAACAGATCAGAAGTTGCTAGGGTTTGCAAGTACTATCTATAATTTTTTGTATTTCTTTGTGGGTCATTTTCCCAAGTACAAGAGCCCTTATAAGCTTTTAATTTATTTGAATTATAAGCTTAGTTGATGGGAATAATATATATGTGTATTGTGTTTGAGATATTGGTTTCCATTATTGCTTCCAATATATTTATTTGAATTGACTATTCCAACAAGTGTATGTTGTTTTGTGAGTTGCTAATTTGATTTACAACAAGAAAATCACGAGATAACAAGATACCTAGGTGTTGGAGTGAGGGGATTTCAACATGGCATCAGAGTAGTCACTCTGAGAAGAAGCCACATATGAGATCCATAGCAGTTGATAGCATATCTATCATATCTGCAAGGATACTTAGCAAATTTATAACCAACAGTCAGAAATCAAGGGTTGGATTTTACAGAAACAACAATACTGAGGCAGAACTAGAGTTTTGTAGTCATACAGAGTTGTATGTAGGTTGCAAAAGGAATAGTCATGTACATGTGTGGGTTTCTTTGGATACTAACGCATATACACGGGTTTCAGTAAGGAAAGTTATGTATATATGTGGGTTTTAGTGGTGACAGATGTGTATGGGGTCATATAGGTCAGTACAGGGGAAGTTTTAGCAATAGGCTATTTCCAAGGAAATTTATTAGGTCTAAGGGATGACATCAACAAGTCTGAGAGTTGAAGATAGATTGGATGGAGAGTCCAACTTCCTATCTTGGAAAGAAAGAGTTACTTTGGCTTTAAAGGAGTATGACCTTTGGGAGTTAGTGTACAAAGTAGTTGTTCCACCGATAGATCTGGTAGCTTTGGTAGCTCATGAGAAGAAGAAGATCAAAGTTGAGAGGGTTATCTTGGATTTAGTGAAGGATCATCTAATTCCTCACCTATTCAAGAAGACTACAACCAAAGAGATGTTTTATGCCTTGGTAGGTTTATTCCAGAGCATTAACATGAATAGGAATATGGTCTTAAGAAATAAACTCGGTTTGGTGCAGATATCTAGATCTGATAATGTTACTAGCTATTTCATGAGGATCACACATGTACGTGATCAGCTTGCATCCATAGGGGAGAAAACAGAGGACGTGGAGCTCGTCAATGTGGCATTTAATGGCCTTTTCAAGTCTTGGGAACCATTTGTCAAGGGAGTTTGCGCTCGGGAAAAACTCCCAGATTAGCAGAGGCTTCAGGATGATTGCATCTAGGAAGAGACTCGGGAGGATTCTAAAAAAAGAAAGAAATGAAGTAGTGATGAGAAATTGGCCCTTGTTAGTAAGACTAGGAAAGGAAAAGAAAAGAGTTCCAACAAGAAGGGTAACAATGATGGAGGATCATTGTGGCTAGGGAAGAAGAAGGACTTGAGTGAATAAAGTGCTTCTCTTGTCATAAGAATGGACATTATGCATCTCAGTGTCTAGAGAAGAATAAGGGAAAAGGAAAGACGTGGATAGTAGCATCAGCAGAGACACAACTAGATGAGTTTGCAACGAAGTTTGAGAATAATTTCTCATTGGTTTCTTGGCTTTCTACCAACACGTATAACAAGAGTGCATAGATTTTATGTAGTGGTCCATCTCGTCATATGACAGAAGAATGGGAGCTATTTAGCAGTCTGACAGAGGGGGACTCATATGTTCATGTGGATCTTGGTGATGATGCCAAGCATGTAGTGAAGGGAGAGGGAACAATTATGTTCCACCTTGAGTTGGGAGGTTCATTTGGTGCCTAGGAAGTGCTTTGTGTACTAGGCCTAAAAAATAATTTTCTCTCAGTCTCAGCTATGGAGGACAGGGGTTTTGTCGTTACTTTTTAGAGAGGGGAAGTACTCATACGTCTAGAGAAATTTATCCCAGACACAGTAGTCGTCATTGGGGTTAAAGAGGGCATTTTATACAGGTTGCAAGGTAAACCTATTCAGGCCTTGGTACAGGACAAGGAAAACCTATGTGAGATATGGCACAAGAGGTTGGGACACCTACACTACAAAGAATTTTTTATTCTGAGGGGGATTGTTATAGGTCTTCCATAGTTCAGTATTGAGAATAAAGCATTGTGCGGAGGGTGTGCACCTGGAAAGAATGTCAAGGATGCTTTTTCAAGTAGCGAGCGTAGGTCCAAGAGGATATTGGATATTATACAATCATATGTGAGTGGGTCGATGTCAGTAGAATCAGTTCAGGGATCGTCATACTATGTGAATTTCATTGAATAATTTTCGAAGAAAACCCATATCTTCTTTATGAAGACCAAGGATGAGGTCTTCAATCGGTTTTAGGAGTTTAGGGCTCAAGTAGAGAACCAGAAATTAAATAAGATCAATGTATTGAGGTTGGATAATGGGGGAGAGTATACCTCCAATGACTTCAAGGATTTCTACACAGAGTCAGGGATCAAGAGGGAGCTGACAATCTCATATAACCCTTAGTAAAATGGGGTTGCATAGAGAAAGAACTAGTCCATCATTAGTTCTATTAGGGCTGTGATGCATGACTAGGAGTTGCCTATGTTTCTTTGGGCAGAGGTGTGTAACATGATAGTGTATGTGCAGAACATGAGTCCTCATAGGATATTGGAGGAAAAGACTCCAGAGGAGGCATTCTTAGGGGTGAAGCCAAAGGTAGGACATTTGAGGATATTTGGTTATCCATTCTATATACATGTTCCTGTGGAGAAGAGGACGAAGTTGGAGCCTTCAGGATAGAAGGGTATATTTTTGGGGTACAAAAATACCTCAAAGGCTTACATGATCTTCATACCAGCACAAAGGGAGACAGGTGTGACTAGATATGTTAAGTTTGAGGAGAACTTATCATATAGGAGGTCTCATGAGTCATTAGTAGTGACAAAGGACGAGGAGCAGCAGGCTCCAAAGGATGAGAAATAGTGAGAAACTTAGAATTCAGGTGGGGAGGAGGAGTTATCCCCTTCTAAATCTGTCAGGAGACCCAGGTGGTTATTGCATACATTGAGGGATGTTGGTTAGGCTCCTAGGAGTGTATTTAGAGAGCGCAGGCCTCCGAGGAGGTTTCTCAAATATATGGTGCTTATGAGTAGCATCATTGATGTTGAACCTTCCATTTTTGAGGAAGTAGTAGATCAACAGGTTTGGTGGGATGCCATGGTGGAGGAGTACACCTCTATCATGAGGAATGATGTTTGGGACATAGTGCCAAGACTGAAGGGGAAGTTAGTTGTGAGTTCCAGGTGGCTCTACAAGATCAAGAATGTTGCAGATGGTAGCATTGAGAAGTTCAAGGTGAGGTTCATGGTGAGAGGGTTCTCCCAAAAAGAGGGAGCTGACTATGAGGAGACATTTTCTCCAATCACTAGGTATGCTTCTATTCGAGCTGTTGTTTCTATTTCTTTAGTTATGAGGTGGAGGACTCATCAAATGGATGTGAAGACAGTTTTCCTCAACAGAATCATTGATGAGGAAGTATATATAGAACAACCTCAGGGATTCGAGGTACATGGGAGGGAGTCTCATGTGTGTAGGCTTAAGAAATCCTTGTACGGACTCAAACAGGTACCCAGGGCATGGTATTCTAGGATTGATGGATACTTGCAAAGTATGGGATTTACCAAGAGTGAGGTGAATCCTAACGTGTACTTCATACTTGTTGGGTCTGATCCACTCATCTTGGTTTTTTACATGGATGATTTTTTTCTCATGGGTCCAGAGGAGATTATTGTAGGGTGCAAAGAAGATTTAGCTACTGAGTTAGAGATGAAGGACATTGGATTGATGCATTATTTCCTGGGATTAGAGGTATGGAAAGAATCATGAAAGATATTCCTTGGTCAAGGGAAGTACATAGTGAATATCTTGAGGAGATTCAGGATGGAGGACTGTAGATCGATGGCTTTGCCTATGGTTTCCAACCTGAAGAAGGTTTTCACTTCATATTCAAAGTTGGTGGATCGCAGGATATGCAGGTAGTTGATAGGGTCCTTGATGTATTTGTTCAATGCCATGCCAGATATATGTTTCTTTGTGAACACCTTGAGTCAATTCATGGTGGAGCCAAGGTAGGTGCATTGGATAGAAGTGAAGCATCTTCTGAGGTACTTGAGAGGTATAATGGAGTATGGATTGAGGTACATTGGAGGTGATGGAGTGGAGTTGCAGGGATATACAGACTCATATTGGCAGGGATTTCAATAGACAGAAAGATCACCTTGGACTGTTGCTTCAGCTTGAGATAAACAATGATTGCATGGTTCAACAAGAAGCATACTTCTGTAGCACTCAGTTCAGTAGATGCAAAGTATATGGCAGAGAGTATGGCTACTTGTAAATACATTTTTCTTCGAACATTACTTATAGGATTATTTGATAAGGATTTGGAGCCTACGATGATATACTGCGATAATCATATTTGTATCAAATTCTCAAAGAATCCATTATTCTATGACAGGTCCAAGCATATTGAGATCATATGTCACTTCATTCAAGATAGGATCCAAAAGGGAGTAGTGAAGCTTTAGTATATTCCCACAAATGAGCATGTTGCAGATATTCTAACCAAACCCTTGGTTAAAGGGAAGTTTGTGTTCTTCATAGACAAGTGGTGCATAATACCTTCCTCGATAAGAGGAAGTATTGATTTTTGTAGAATCATATAGTTATTTCTTCACAGGTCTAAGTGTCTAGACGTGTGGAAGTCATCCAAAGCCTTCTACCTTGACACTTTACTTTAATTAAATGAATTATTAAAGTAAAGTGTTTTTATTAGTGAGTTAAATTTTATTTAAAGAAATGCTTTAATTAGCATTAGTGAATTAAATAATAGTCATTGATCTCAAGTGAGATGAGAAGTAATCTCAACTGTCAATCAATTTGGAGATTAGGGTTAGTTCATAACTCAATCTTATAAAAGAAAAACTAGGGTGAAGGAGGAAGAAACTTGATACATCGATACAAAGCAGAGAAGAACTTTTTCTCAAAGAGTTGGAGCACGAAGGATTTGTATTCAATGGGGATCTTGGATAGGTGGAGAAGGACTTCCATCTAGAGATCAGGTCAGGAAGAAGAAGGAACAAAGGCAGTCACAAGTGGGTTTTAGAAAATTGAAGTTGTAGTAGTAGGATCACGATGTATGGAGTAGTCGTAGAGTCTTTGAGTGTGTGTACGCGGGTTTCATTTGAGACAAGAGCATATATGCGGGTTTTATTAAGGAAAGGTGTGTACATCTTAAAAAATATGAAATACCAAGGTCATACAACAGATCAGGAGGTGCTAGGATTTTCAAGTATTGTCTATAGTTTTCTATATTTCTCTATGGGCCATTTTCCTAGGGGTGGGAGCCCTTGTAAGATTTGAAGTTATTTGAATGATAAGCCTAGTTGATGGGTGAATTATCTTTGTGTATTGTGTTTGAGATCTTGGTTTCTATTATTGTTTCTGCTATCTTTATTTGAGTTGAATATTCCAACAAGTATATGTTGTTTTGTGAGTTGCTAATTTGATTTACAGTAAGGAAATCACTAGATAACGAGATACCTGGGTTCTAGAGTAAGAGGATTTAAACATAGGGAACCATGGGTTCTCATAAAAGGAACTCCCTAAAGGAGGCCAGTGAACTATGGGTTCCCTAAAAAAGGCACTCCCTGAAGGAGTCCAAGGAACCATGG
The DNA here is from genome assembly GCA_009831015.1 of Picea engelmannii. Classification (NCBI taxonomy): domain Eukaryota; kingdom Viridiplantae; phylum Streptophyta; class Pinopsida; order Pinales; family Pinaceae; genus Picea; species Picea engelmannii. The sequence goes on from ML815818.1 coordinate 80,759, forward strand.
GTTCCTAGAAAAGGAACTCCTTGAAGAAGATGAGGGAACCATGGGTTCCTAAAAGAGGCACTCCTTGAAGGAGGCTAGGGACCCATGGGTTTCTGGAAAGTGCACCCCCTCAAGGAGGCCAAGGAACTATGGGTTCCCAGAAAAGGTACTCTCTCAAGGATGCCAGGGAACCATCGGTTTCCAAAAAAGGAACTCCCTAAAGGAGGACAAGGAACTATGGGTTCCCAAAAAAAGTCACTCCCTAAAGGAGGTCGGGGAACAATGGGTCCTGGAAAATGCACTCCTTGAAGGAGGCTAGGTAATGCAACTGGTGTTAGTGAAATGAAACTGACAGAGCTAAATTTGGTGTCCGTTGCTAAAATTGGCAGTTTGGTTCTTTTGGCAGGATTATTGCCGAATTCGGCAATATTTAGCACCTTTTGTTTTATAAGCACCCA
>ML815819.1:0-13513 GCA_009831015.1 Picea engelmannii
GGTTCTGTCTTTGAGGCCCTGCTTTAGCAGCACCTTGAAACTTTTCCCTCTAGTCCTTTGAAATCTCATCTCCTTCAACCTTTGCGTCCTTCACTTATGACTCCATTAAACCCTAAGGCACTGATCTGAGAGTCCTCAAACGTAGAAGTGAAGTTGATCAAACAAACTCTTAAAACTTTTGAATCTCAAAACCCTAACCTACTAACCCTGAATGCTGACATCACTCCTTGCTATTATATCATTGATGCAGCAACATTTTGTCTATGAGCAATTGAATGGTAGTTGAGGGAATTTATTAGACTAAGTATTGATTGATTATATTGGATGCCATATCATTCTTGTATTTATTGACAATTGATACATTTATCATTGCTATTTTATAAACATTGACTTCGTCAACATTTGCTTTTAAATTTCTTATATTGAATATCAGATAGTCACTGATTTATATGAAGTACTAACCAAGATTGCACGTATCAGTTTCCTTGTTGTGTTGTCTCAAGCAGTTGCTTTTCTTTTCTTTGGTTATACCTTATTATTGGTTGTTTAGTCGGGACTATCTGATTGGCGGTGATCTGTGAAAGGGGAATTTGTCCTTGTCCTTTTATCCTTTGCCTTTTCAAAACCCCAGGTCACCAAGGACGTCTCCCTTGGGCCTAGCCTCCCTAAAGAGAAAGAACCTACCCATCGTGGTGACATTGGGTGGGATAGGTTCATGTTACGCCAGTTTGGCCTTCTACCTTATAGCCTTTACTCCTAGCTACAAACTGTGCGATAACAAGGGGTCAATGGCTACAGGTTTGAGAGTTGAGGACAGACTTGATGGGGCAGCAAACTTTGGTGCTTGCAAGGAGAGGATGATCTTGCCAGTGCAAGAAAATGAGTTGTGGGACATTGTGGAAAATACCGCAACACATCCTGTGGTGGTACCTACTGATGTTATTCTTCTTGCAGCTTACACTAAGAAGAGTATCAAGGCTAAGAGGATTATTCTTGATGTCATCAAGGACCATTTGATTCCTCACTTGACGGGGAAGGAAAATGCCTATGAGATGTGGGAGTCTTTGACAAAATTGTACCAGAGTACAAATGAAAACCGAAAGATGGTTTTGAGGGAAAAACTGAAGAGCATAAAAATGACCAAGGCTAAAAATGTGATCACATATCTTACTAGATTGACATAGGTGAGAGATGAGCTTGGAGCTGTGGGGAAGGCCATAGTTAATAGTGAGCTTGTGAGAACAACATTGAATGGAGTTTCCAAACAATGGGTTGTTTTTTTGTTGAGGGCATTGTTGCTAGGGAGAAGCTTCCCAATTGGGAACGTCTTTGGGATGACTTTGTTCAAGAGGAGACCCGAAGAGGTTATGTACATGGCAGTTCATCTACAGGTCATGATGAGGAGAATGCGGCTCTTGCTGCCAACAGCAAGAAGAAGTTCAGAAAGGGTCCTAAGGGAGGAAACAAACCCAAGGGTGAAGGGAAGAAAGACATGAGCAAAGTCAAGTGCTTTGCATGCCACAAGTTTGGGCACTATGTTGGTTAGTGTCCTAACAAGAAGAAGAAACAAACAGTAGCTTCAACAGCAGTGGAAGAGTTCTCCACCAAGTTTGACAAGGAATTTTCCTTAGTTATGTGTCTATCCACGAGCACCCCTCATTCAGATATGTGGTATATTGACAGTGGTGCCTCTCGCCATATGACAGGTGTTCATGAGCACTTGACAGATCTTACAGAGATTGGTGATATTGAGGTGGTGCTTGGAGATGACCGGGTGGTCAAGGCAGTTGGTTGCGAGACAGTATCATTTCAGAGGGATTCTTTGGCTCCCATGTTGTTGAGAGAGGTCCTATATGTTTTTGGCTTGAAGAAGAACTTGGTGTTAGTTTTTGCTATTGAGGAGAAGGGCTATGAGGTGTTGTTCCGTGATGGGTAGGTGCTCCTTTTCCTAAAGAGGTCTAGTATCACTTCGGCCAAAATGATTGGGACAAGACATGAGAAGTTGTACAAGCTTATGTTCCAGCCAGCAAGAGCATTGATTCATACTACCAGCAGCAATGACCTATGTGAGCTATGGCATAGAAGAATGGCACATTTCCACCATGGGGCTTTGGGGGTACTGAGGGAGATGGTGACTGGAGTTCCAAATTTCAGTACAGAGCACCAGGAGTTGTGCAAGGGGTGTGCTTTGGGAAAGTACACCAAGATTGTTTTTCCTATCAGTGACGGTAGAGTAGTAGGTATCCTTGATCTTATTCATTCAGATGTGTGTGGCCCGATGTCTTCGGCATCGTTTACTGGTTTTCTATACTATGTTATATTCATTGATGACTTCTCAAGGAAGTCATGGATTTTCTTCATGAAGACCAAAGGACAAGTCTTTAGTTAGTTCCAAGAGTTCAAAGCTCTTGTGGAGAACCAGACAGGGAAGAAAATCAAAGTTTTGAGGACGGACAATGGGGGTGAGTATACCTCCAAGGAGTTCATGGACTTTTGTGCACGAGAGGGCATCAGAGAGATTTGATTGTTCCTTACAACCCACAGTAGAATGGGATTGTTGAGAGGAAGAACAGGGCAATTGTCGAGGTTGCGAGAGCCATGCTACATGATCAAGGGTTGCCACTATTTCTTTGGGTTGAGGCATGCTACACAGCAGTTTATCTGCAGAACAGGAGTCCTCACAAGGTTGTGGGGAGCATGACTCCTGAGGAGCCTTTTTCTGGGAAGAAGCCTGAGGTGGGGCACTTTCGGATTTTTGGGTGCATCACATATTCACATGTCCCTTCTGAGAAGAGGACAAAGTTGGAGCCCACGGCAAAGAGAGGGATCTTTGTTGGGTACAGTGAGACTTCAAAGGCTTTCCATATATACCTTCCTTCCTTGAGGAAGACTATCTTGAGGAGGGATGTGAGATTTGAGGACAAAGCCTTTAGGAAGTCTAGAGGGACAGAGAGGGGTGAGCAGTCTTCACCTAAGATTCAGGTGAGTCCGCAGAAAACTAAAGTGACACAGAGTTTGGGGCCACTAGTTTCGGTGACGACAGGTTTACAGGTGACGAGGCCACAGGGCTCAGGTTCATAGGTGATAGGGCCACAGGGTTCAGGTTCGCAGGCTATTGGTCCACAGGTTTCAGGATCGGGTACTCCAGAGTCTACTTTAGGATCACAGTCTTCAGGAGATGGGGTTGAGCAGGGAGAGTCCCCTCCACGAGACACCACTTCAGAGAGGAGGAAGCCAAAGTAGCTTCAGGATACTTTGAGGGAGGCACAGGATTCAGTGGGGAATCCCAGACAAGTTGTAAGGGAGAGTAAACCTCCCAAGAGGTTTTGCAGCTACATCGCGATGGTGAGCAGTATTCGGGAGTCTGAGCCTTCCATCTTTGAGGAGGCTACTAGTAGACAGGTTTGGAGAGATGCCATGATGGAAGAGTACAATTCCATCATGAAGAACGATGTCTGGGAAGTTGTTCTTAGACCTGAGAGGAAGTCAGTTGTGACTTCCAGGTGGCTCTATAAACTCGAGCATGCTGTAAATGGCAGCATTGAGAAGTACAAAGCTCGCTTTGTGGCTAGGGGGTTTTCACAGGTCGAGGGAGTCGACTATGATGAGACCTTTGCACCGGTTTCTAGATATACCTCAATCACATCGGTGATTTCCATTGCAGCAGAGATGGGTTGGAAGATCCACTAGATAGATGTGACAACCGCATTTTTGAATGGTCTTATACAAGAGGAGGTGTATATTGAGCAGTCATTGGGCTTTGAGGTGCATGGGAGAGAGTCTCATGTGTGTAGACTGAAGAAGGCATTGTATGGGCCGAAACAAGCTCCCAAAGCTTGGTATCTGAGGATTGATGCCTATTTGCAGTAGTTGGGCTTTGAGAAGAGTGAGGCGAATCCCAACCTATACAACATTGTGGTTGGAGAGGATCCTCTCATTCTCTTGCTATATGTGGATGATCTATTCATTACAGGGGCAGAGAAACTCATCAGCAGCTGCAAGGAGAGCCTTGCTTCAGAGTTCGAGATGACTGATATCGGACTGATGCACTATTTTTTGGAATTGGAGGTTTGGCTGGAGCCTGGACACATCTTCCTGGGACAAGGAAAGTATGTGTGTGACATTCTGAGGAGATTTCAGATGGAGGACAGTAGGCCCATTACCACTCCTATGATTACCAACTGGAAGAAGCTTCATGCTTCTGAGTCACAGTTGGTGAATTCCACTTTATATCGTCAGATGATCAGGTCATTGATGTATTTGGTCAATACCAGGCCAGATATTTGTTTTGTTGTCAACACTCTCAATCAGTTCATGGGTGGAGCCTAGGAGAGTGCACTGGGTGGCAGCAAAACATGTGCTCAGGTATCTTTGTGGTACAGTAGATTATGGTCTGGACTATCAGAGAGGAGATGGAGTTCGTCTGGTTGGTTATACAGATTCAGATTGGGCAGGATGTGTCAGTGACACGAAGAGTACTTCATGGTGTTGTTTCAAATTGGACTCAGCAGTTGTGTCTTAGTTCAGTCTGAAGCAAAAGTGAGTGGCTTTGAGTTCTGCAGAGGCTGAGTATATGGCAGTCAGTCAGGCTAGTTGTGAGGCCCTTTGGCTTTGCAAGTTGCTTGTGGGATTGTTCGGTGTGCAGTTGAGGCCTACCGTGATTTACTGTGATAATCAGAGTTGCATTAAACTCTCGGAGAATCCAATTTTTCATGACAGGTCTAAGCATATCGAGATTTGTTATCACTTCATCCGTGACTATGTTCAAAGAGGAGCTATGGAGCTACAGTACGTATCTACAGAGGAGCAGGTTGTAGACATACTCACCAAAGCATTGGGCAGAGGCAAATTTGTATTTTTCAGGGACAAGCTTGGAGTGGTGAGTAACACTTTCCTCAGTAAAAGGGAGTGTTAAAAATTAAATTAAAAAGTACCTAGGCAAGTGTTTCTCATCACCTAGGCGCCTAAGGGGTGAGAAAGTGCCTAATGTGGACCCTAGACATTTAATTTGTGAGATGCAAATTAAAAGGTGACTCTATGACTTTAGTGAGGGGGTGAGTGAAGAGACACTCAATCTCAACCACCCATCTAATCCAATCTCAACCGTTGGATGTGAAACTCCTCACCTACCACCATGAGGTCGATTAGGGTAGGAGGGTGCACCCTAACTAGGGTTGTTGTTCATTCATTTTTGGAGAGCAAGAGCAAGAGAGAGGTCGGGCTTGAGGAAGAAGAAGTTGCAGAAGTAAGGGCACGATTCCCAAGGCAGCTACTAGCACAGAAATTGAGGAAGGTACAGTTGATTTAGAGAACCATACTGTATGGATTTTTGGAATCCATATTGTTGGTTTTTGGGCACAGTTTTCTAGGAAGGAGGAACAACAGTCTTGTGGAGGCCGTACGGTACGGATTTGACAGTTCGTACAGCAGCAGAAGAAGAGCAAACCATACAGCAAGGTACAACACGCATTCCAAGGAGTGGCACAAATTTCGAGGTGCATTTATTGCACAGAAAGAGGTACAGCAAACCCAGAAAAAGGAGGCACAAATTTCGAGGAGTTTCGTACAGCATTTAATGTTGTACCAGTCGTACAGACGTACATATTTCTAGCACAGTTTTCAAGGAGCAGTGCATACAGCATTTAATGTTGGGACAGCCGTACACAGTACGGATTTCTGGTTCATATTTCGAGGAGCTGCATTCTGGAATTTTCTTAAGGAGATTAGCACAAAATTTTCTAAGATAAGTTTGTAAATTTTGCTAAAGATTAGACGACGTAAATGAAATTTCTCTGAAGCTCACAAATAATAAAAAGCCCTCTCACACTGGTTTTCCCCTTGTGGGTTTTTCCAGGGTCATTGTTAGACCTAAAATATCTGTGTCATTTTCCGAGTTTTTATGTGTTGCTGATATATTTTATTTCTGCATTAAAACAATGTTCAGGATCCTAATGTTTCAGTTCTGAAATTTATGTTCTGTTGAGTTTAATTGGTTGTTCTAAATCTAGGTTTGGGCATTGTTATCACACAGTTTGTAGTTAGGGTAAAAGATGGATGAAAGGATACCAAACTGACGTAACTGAACCACTCCCACCCACTGTCACCTCGATGGGAAGGTTCTTTATGTTTAGGGAGGTGAGGCCCAGGGGAGACGTCCCCGATGACCTAGGGTTTTGAGAAGGCAAAGGATTTAGCAAGGCTAAGTGATCAAAATCCCCCTCACAAGTCACCGCCTGATCAGAAAGTCTGGCTTATAGCCAATAAAGATAACCGAAAGTAATAACCAAGAAGGGTACCTACCCAACACAAAGCAACAAGAAACTATATGTGCAAGCTTGCTTGCTGGTGAGTACTTCATATAATCAATGATTTTTTCTGATAATAAGCAATTGAGCAATAATATTGACGAAATGAATCAATGTTTGTACAATAGCAATGATTACAATATCACTTCTCAACACATGCTAAAGAAAACCTTGGCATGCAATATAACAACATCAACACTTTATAAACAATGCCTTAACCCATCATTAAATTGCTTCAAAGATAAAGTAAATGTTGCATATAGGTGTTTGTATGCATAGAAAGATGATGGCAGCAATATAGTTAGTAGGGTTAGTCTAGGCTAGGGTTAGTAAGAGTTAGGGTTTGTTCAAAGTATTGGAAGTTTGTTTTATGATCAAGTTACTCAATGCACAAGGCCTTAGATCAGTGCGCTCCTAGGGTGTATCGAGTCAAAGAGAGAACGCAAAGGCTGAAGGACTAAGTGATAATGGTAAAACTAAGGACAAGAGAGTTAAACATTGAGGTGTTGCTATGGCAAGGCCTCAAAGATGAAACCCTAGGGGAGAAGCTCACTTTGGTGTAGAAAACCTAGGCCTCAGTGCTCTCTCCTCCTTCCTTGGCTCAAAGGCAGAAACGACTAGCTTGAATAATGATTGACCTAAGACAAGAGGGTTAGCAAGTGATGTGTTGCTATAGCAAGGCTTCACTAGGCAAACCCTAGGGAAAAACAGCTCACCAAGTGTAGAAGAGCTAGGCCTTGGTGCGTTTTTCTCCTTCTTAACTCAACAAGGACAAAACGGCTAGGCTAGAAGGAAGGATAGAGTGTTGCAATGGCAAGGCTCTATCTTCTTCATGCAAATCAAATGGCTAAAAATCTTGATGGTGATATGAGACAAGGACATTAATTAGTGCTTGTCACCTAGGGTTTAATTCAGCAAAATATAATAACATATGAAAGTAAATGAAACTAAAACCATTCAATTAAGAAGTGTTTGCAGAAATTTACTTACATAAACCAAGAAAACATGTAGCAAAACCCTAGTTGTAACACCTTCCACCAAGAGAAATGCCAAAAATGCCAAGTAAAATCTTCCTTCAACAAGTGCACCTCAATATTTCAGCCAATAACCCTAAGAAGGGCGCAAATTTCAGACCTCACTAATGAGTGAGTCAAAGATGACGAAAATATGAAGGCAAAAACCCTCAATATATAGCATACCAATGACCTAAATTACATTTTAGGTCATTAAAAGGCCGACAAGGCCAAAATACCAAACTCGTACTATTTTACATTAAATGTCTTAAAATTAAACCCTAATCAAGCAATAGTGAGACGTCATCCCCTTTCTAGGGTGACGTTAGCCCCTTCAGGGCAAATGCAACCTCCTGGAACAAGACGTTAGCCCTCCTTGGGCTTCTCCAAACTACCACACGTGCCAAAACTGCCATATTTGCCTCCCAAAACGTCCATATTGTTGGGTGACATCCTGGGAGACGTCCTGGGCCTTCCAAGGCCAACGTTCCTGTGGAGAGGGCTCAACCCCCCTAGGTACAAGTCTGCTCAACTGCCTCTGGTGGATTCTTCTGCTCTTCCCTGGTACAAACGCTTTTCCCTGTCTTTGCCCCCTGTTGGGGTCTCAGCATCCATCTGGTGGGCTCTTCAGCCCCATGGAGGTCCAAACTGATCATCTCCCCATATGTACCTGTCCAACATGGTACTTGTCCATCGAGCATGATCCTGCACATCAACAATTACGCCCTCCAAGGGCTCATAAGTCACAGGGATCATAACAATGTCAATCACATCTCATCATCAATCTTATTAAACATGTGCATAAAACCCCTTTACACCAGTCTAGTGCTCAAAGACATTATACAAGTCTGCAATGCAAGTTTGGAGGAGGTGACAGGACGTCCTATTGGGCTAGTGCCTACTAGAAGAGGGATGACTCTAGAAAGGATTAAATCCAAGTCATGCAAGTGGGTGAGGTGGATGGGGATGCCTGGGCAAAAGGTGCAGTGATAGCAGGGATGGCTTATCGGTGGTTGCCTCTATGGAGGGTGAACTGCACATGTCATGGATGCAATATTTCCAAGCTCATTCATGCCTCTTATCTTCATTTTTCCAAGATGCTAGTCAAAGGACACTGCCCTGGCTTGGTGACCAGCGGTGGTAATGTTAGCCACAAACATTTCACAGAAATGAGAAGGCTAGCTTGTGATGAGACCCCCTTTCTCTTGGCTATGCCACCAAGAGCCACTACCCTGGCGTGGTGACCAGATGCCGGTAGTGTCATACCGCTAGATTACCATGGACCTAATAGGTTGGCTCGTGATGAGACCCCCTATCCTCTAACCAGGTCTTGTCTTGTTGTTTTTTATCTTTTTATTGCTTTTTTCTTTCAAGAAGTCAGTTAAGGTACACTGCCCTGGCTTGGTGACCAGAGGTGGCAATGTTACCCACAATTACTTTCACGGAAATGAGAAGGTTGGCTCATGATGAGACCCCCTTTCTCTTGGCCATGCAACCAAGAGCCACTACCCTGGAGTGGTAACCAGCTGCTAGTAGTGTCATACCGTTAGGCACCCATGGACCTAATAGGCTAGCTCGTGATGAGACCCCCTATCCCTCAACTAGGTCTTGATTTATTTTTTACGGGTCCCTCTGTTTCTTGCTGAGAAGCTTTTTATTGCTTTCTCGGGGATCCCTGGGCGAAGCATCTCGAGGTTTTATTCTTAGGATTTTATTGTCAGCTGCTTTTATCCCCCAGGCCTTTGGCCCATTCTTCCCACAAGGTAAGGTACGACCCCTAAATGATTGGCTAACCCTATGCCTAGACTAGTGTAATGGGATGGGTGAGCGGGAAATAAGATGGAAAATGGTATGTATGACGAGAACAGACGATGGCTTTTCAGAAATCCCCCCAGTGGCAACTCAAAACCTATGGACACAAGCTTGCTAGGGCATCCTGTCATTCCCCCCAGACAAGGTCAAGTGGACAAGCATAAGATCCAAGCACCTGTTAGAAACAAAGGAATCAAATGCACATAGTCAAAGGTTTTGAGGATCAGAGTGACACATACCATGATACCTGGACTCATTACCTCATGGAGCAAGAACCATCTCTGATGCAGGACCAAGCCGAAGGTGATGGATGTTGCTACTGTTGTTGACAAAGTGGAGGCGTTGAAAGGGAGAAAAGATGGGCCATGCTCAAGTCGATTTGGCTCTCGGTACTCCATGTCTAGGACCTGTGGGCCTCTAGGCATAATCTCCTAGTTATCCCTGAAAGTGGGGGATAACAGGCATTAAACATTGGCTGAAAAATCAGCGAGACTGAAACTGGATTGGGGTCTGAAATTTTACAATAAATAGGGAGGTTGATGCTCTTGCTAGATCGACCACTTTGTTTGATCCCACTCTTGCTAATCAATATATCCAACATTTAGTTGAGTTATCTTTTCGCCTGCATGTTCCTGATAACATTACTGCTATGCAAGTTTTTGATGATGAAGAGCAAATTTTAAATTGTATGCATGGTGAGAAAGACTTTTTTGATTGTTTGATTGATGAGGTGTAGGATGGGAAGGAGATTCCTATGGATCAGTTGAAATCTAATCATATACCTGCTGGTTTAGCTCCTCTTGAAAATATGTTTGATAGATCAGATAGGTTTTTGAGTAAGATGAAGAAAATTGATACAGTTGATGTTTCCTCGCAGGTTGATGACGTAAATGTGGGTTCTGAGGAGTCTCCTCGCTACATCAAGATAAGTAAAGTATGCACAGAGAAAGAACGAAAAGAGATCATCAATTTGGTCCCTGAGTATAAGGATGTTTTTGCTTGGTCATATGACGAGTTGAAGACTTTTGACAAGAACGTCCTTAACCATGAGATCCCTCTCCGAGCAGATGCCAAACCATTCAAATAGAGACTCAGATTCATAAACCCCAAAGTTGCCCCGACCATTCAGAAAGAGCGGCAAAAGTTATATGAAGCAAAAATCATTGAGTAGATCAGGTATTTCGAGTGGGTGTCAAACGTTGTAACAATGAAGAAGAAGAACAGGGAAATTAGAGTATGCATTGATTTCAAGAACCTGAATAGGGCATGCTTAAAAGACAACTATCATTTGCCCAGCATGGACCACTTACTACAGATAGTTATAGGTTCAGAGATGATGTCCACACTTGATGGATTTTCAGGTTACAACCAGGTTGCAATGGCCAGAAAGGATCGCCACAAAATTGCTTTTGTTACTCCTTGGGGCACTTACTCTTACATCGAGATGCCTTTTGGCCTGATAAATGCTAGTGCAACATTCCAACGAGCTATGGATCATGCATTTAAAGATTTTTTATTTAAATTCATAGTTGTTTATCAGGATGATATTACTGTGTATTCTAAAAAGAGGTTTGATCATATCTCTCATTTCCGTCCTACTTTTGACAAGAGTCGAAAGTTGGGCATTTCACTCAATCCCAAGAAGTCCTTCATGGGTATGTTTGAGGCCAAACTATTGGGCCATATTGTTTCAAAAGAAGGAGTCTGAATCAATCCTGAAAGGGTCGGTGGCATACATGAAGTTCCCATGCCTAGTACTATAAAAGGTATTCAATCTTTTCTTAAGCGAGTGAACTTTGTGCGCAAATTTACTCCCAACTTTGTAGACATCGTAAAGCCTATTACAGATATGTTGAAGAAGGGGCATGACATGGTTTGGAGGGAAGAAGGAAAGCAAGATTTTGAGAGCATCAAACAGGCTCTTTCTCACTCTCCTACTTTAGCTAGTCCTGATTATGCACGTGATTTTCAGATATTTTCTTTTGCATCTGATCAGACTATTGCTTGTGTTTTATTCCAGAAAAACACAGATGGGCATGAGCAATCGATTGCATATATGAGTCGGTCCTTGCAGGGATCTGAGCTCAAATACAAGCCCATGGAGAAACAGGCCTATGCTATGGTCAAAGGATTGGCCCATTTCGGGCCTTATTTTTGGAACTCACATTGTAGCATACGTCCCTTTTCCTGAAGTCAAAGATATATTGGCTCAAAAGGAGTGTTCATGAAACAGAGGGTTGTGGGTGAAAAAAATACAAGAGTATGACCTTGAGGTAAAGATTGCTAAAACTGTTAAAGGTCAAGGACTAGTTGCGCTGATGATTGAGAAGGACTTGGAACCTGAGGTAATTAATCGAGTAAATTTTATTTCTGATGATTTGCAAGTTTTTTATTGGTATCGTGATATTATCTTTTACTTGCAAAATTTTTCATGTCCTTCTAACTTCAGTAAGATGCAAAAGCGATCTTTGCAGCTTCGCACTGTTAATTATTGTCTTTGGCAGGGTCACTTGAGATGGAGGAGACCTCATGGGCTGATTTTGAGATGTGTTTTACCGCATGAGACACATAAGGTCATGACTGAGTTGCATGCGAGGATATGTGGTGGTCATTTTTCTGGTAGGACCACAGCCCATAAGATTCTGCGTGTCAGATACTATTGGCCGACTCTATTCAGAGGTACTCATACTTTCATCTGCGCATACGAGCCTTGTCAGAGGTTTGAGGGCAAGCAGAGACTGCCAGCATTGCCCTTAGATCCAGTTGTGATAGAGGCCCCCTTCCAAAAGTGGGGGTTGGACTTTATTGGACAGATTCCACAGGTTTCTAGCGCTGGCCATTCTTGGTTATTGGCAGCTACTGATTACTTAACTAGATGGGTGGAAGCCATTTTGCTCGGGACATCATCCTTTGCTGCCATTATTCGATTCATGTAGGAGAATATCCTCACTCGATTCGGAGTCCATAGGAAGATTACGACTGATAATGCCAGTGTATTTAGATCAGTCGAGTTGGTGGCTTTCTGCTTAAGATTTGGGATCACTCTAGCCCATTCGGCTAACTACTACCCATAGGGTAATGGACTGGCAGATTCCTCCAACAAGAACTTGATCAGGATAATCAGAAGAACAGTCGGTGAAAACAAGAGAGCTTGGGATAGTAGTCTCAAGTATGCATTGTGGGCTGACAGAGTGACAAAGAAGAAGTCAACAGGTAAGGCACCCTTCGAGTTGGTCTATGGTGTTGATGTAGTCCTACCAGTTAACTTGATGGTTCCAGTCCATAAGTTGATTAGAGAGTTCGCTATAGATGAGGAGGCCTTGCATGGTCGATGTGATGATCTAGTTCAGCTTGAGGAGGATAGATCAGAGGCTTTGACACATTTCATTGATCATCAGAGACAAGTAAAGAAATCCTTTGATAAGAGAGCTAAAGGAAAGGTGTTCCATGTTGGTGATTTGGTCTTGTTATGGGAAAAGAGAAGAGAGAAGTCAGGAGACCACAGTAAGTCTGATAGTTTGTGGTTGGGTCCATTCAATGTCCATGCTTCAGTGGGGCCCAACACTTTTCAGCTTGTCGATTTGGATGGTGATGTCATGCAGTTGCATGTCAATGGGCATCGTCTTAAACACTTTTTCCAATGAAGGGTTTAACCCTTTCAACATTTTTGGGTATTGCGGGCATTAGTTTAGATGTTTGTTATTTTCATTTACCGTCACCTTGCTTTGCCTAGCGTAGATTCTATTGTTGCTTTCCAGTTTTTAGTCTAGACTAGATTCGCTGGCCCATTATCCCTTTGCTAGAGTGTGGTTTGAGTTGCGATAGGTTAGGATTTTTCTTTGCCTTACTTCCTGCTTCCTAGGAAGACTTTCCGCTTTCCAAAGATGTTGTGCTTGTCAGAAGCCTTTCCTACTTGTCAGTGGCCTCATGCCAGATGTTGTGTCAACCTAGATTGCCAGTCTAGATGAGGGATCCTTTTTCCATCACCTGAGCATAGAGTTTAGGGGGGTAGGATGAAAGACATAGGTGATTGTTTATGTCTTTTCATCATTGCTTCACTGAGTTTTACCAGCTTACAGAGTCCCCTCATCCAGCATAGGGATACGATACCGAGTTTGAGTTGTTTGATCCACCACACATTTTGATTCACCTTGTTCACTTCGCACTGGGGAAGGAGAGTCATCATTGCTTCTTGTTATCCCCATTTTTTAGAGATAACTAGGAGATCATGTCTCGAGGCCCACAGGTCCTAGACATGGAGTACCGAGAGCAGGATTGACCTGAGCATGGCCCAGAGGGCCCATCCTTTTCTTCTTCCATCAGCTTTGTCTTGTCAACAGCAGCAACATCCATCACCATCGGCTTGGTCTTGTATCAGAAGAG